>VYZS01067687.1:14497-38724 GCA_013400695.1 Neodrepanis coruscans | reverse complement strand
ATATGGGATGGATTCACTCAGGCTCTGTGCTGTGCTGAGGAACAGCCATTAATGTAAAACTCACAGAAATAAGAAAAATTATGAACACTTTGTCCAAAACAATTACCACTCCACAAAAGAGTAAGAATAACTTGGTTAGGACAACTACTAAGTTTGCCCTTCCCTGCAGCCACAACAATAAAATGTAATCAAACCAAAAAAATTTGTATCTTCTCTCCTTTTACCCTCTTTGAAAGAAAATATTTTAGGCCTGTGGCTTTGCTACAGGATTCACTGATAGTTCACATAAACCAGTGTGTGGGATCTGACTTCCAGATGGACTGGGTACCTGGAACTCAAGTTTTAGTTTGCAACAGGTCTGGGAAATGCATGCTCCTGAACAGGAGGCAGTCTAAGTTGGGAGCTGCTTTGTAAACCCTTGTAGATGTCCTAGTAATTATGGCAGTAGCAGTAATTCAGATGACAGCTGTAATGAGAGCGCCATTTTCTTATAAAATGCCAAAAGGTGGAAATAATCATTAGTCATGTGCAAGGAGGACTACAATGGGATGAGACAGATGTATGTGCTTAATACACCTAAGCAACTATTTTATTAAAAATATTGCTGTGAGCATTGTGTTTAAACTATCAATCCCCTATTAAGACTGAAAGCAGACAGCCAAAGATGTGGTGGTCTCTCACATTTTGAAATGCACATTCTGAAGGACAATATGCCCACTGGGGGGACACCTATGTAGCTAATAGCCTTCAAATTTTCCACTTTAGATCACTTATACATATGTCATGACTGTCTCAACTCACCTCTGCAGCAACAGCCCAACAACTTCCACCTGTACTGTATTTTCCTAGGAGTGACTTGTTGAATTTGAGAAATGTGATCCTGTCTTAGATTAATGGGAGTTTTATCTCTGACATCCCTAAGGCAGAGTTGAGGTCTTGATGATGTGTGAGAAGTAGTAACCTAGATGTGTTGTTGTCGTGGTTTTACCCTATGACAGTTGTCCATCTTTGGCTTTTGGAAATGCTTGCCTAGAGAGGCCATGGATGCTCTTGACACAGAGAGCTGGTACAGGAAAAGGTTCTGCTTCTTTGCATCTAGTTTGCAGAGAAGAACACTCCTTTAATGATTTCATAGTTATAAACAAGACCAGAAATAAGTCCAAACCTTAAATAGTTGCTCAGATTTTAGGCTGCATGTTTGGGAACTTCCTAAGCCTGCACAAATGTTTTCCGTGTCTGTCTGGCATAAGAAACTAGTAGTATTCTACCACTAATATTGTTACTGTAAACCTGTATTATTGTCCATGTTTTACACAGCACTGTTCTGCTCCCTAAGGATTAGACTTTGGCTAGTGTTGTATTCTCATCATCGAAGGACGGCTCGTACATCTGGGTTTTACATCAGAAACACACACCCTCATTTGTGTGAAAATCATTCAGAAAATTGACCAGTTTCTCAAAAGTGGAATGATATAGTTTTATACCAATGGAGTGCCAAAGGACTTAAGTTCTCGTGTCCTTGTTTCTGGTTGCGGGAAAAGGCATCAATACTGAGCGCATGCAAAATTCTGTCTGTGTAATGAAGAATATTCGTTGACTACACTGTTTCCTGTGTAAACTACTGAATTTGCAAACACCAAGTTGCGTGGGACATAAGCCAAGGTGGTGAAGTCCAAGCACAATGAGGAAGCACAGAGACTGTAAACACATTATCTTCTATTAAAGGAAACGTGTTGTAAGGATATAGGATCTGGTCTTTTATTTTCGTAAAAATAACCTTATTTTTTTTCAGGTGGCAAATTCACCAACGAAAACATCCACAAGAGAGCAGAGGTAGGCCAGAATATTCAACAAAAGTCTTATTATATGTCATTCTGTAAAGCGGAAGATGAAATACTGGTCTCTTGAAATTTGTGGCAAAACTAGCTTTTTCAATGGTCTAGGAGTTTATCCCAGGTGTTTTGCTACCATGGTGACAGCCTTATCCACATATGTAGAGAGCAGCTGGTTTAAATTAAGAACTGCTGTTATCAAGGTGCAGTTTTGGAACCAAAGGACAGTTATAGTTAAATTAATTAAATGTGAGTATTATGAAAAATATTTCCCAGTACACCTTACAGGTGTACTAATACTTGACAGGATATTGTAGGCATCACTGTAATACTTACAGATCACAGTAAATACCGCAGAAATATATATGATACAAAATAAGTTCTACCTTCAGAAACTTACACCATCTAAGTCCACAGGACTCAGTGAGCACACGAATAGAAACCAAAATAAATGTACAAATTCACATACCTATACCAAATGGGTGTAGGGCAAATGTTGAATAAATATACTGTTAGAACAGTCCATTTTTTATAAAACTATGCCAGGTATCAAGAATGATATATTTTCCTGTAGTCTCCTTCACAAAGCAACTGCATACAAAAGAAAATTGTTTCAAATTCTGTATTGTGAGAATAACCTAAATTTTTATTTCTTTGTGTGTTGATTCAACAAGTATTAGTGATGTTTGTTGATCTTTTTCTTTACTACTTTTTTACTACTTTTCAGAACAAGGATGTCCTGAACTATTTATATTCTTCATTTGAAACACCTGTGGCTGGCATTGAGAGTAAAATGGGCAAATTTGGGGACCACTGATGTCTTTGTTATGTTTCTAGCAATGCCTTTCATAAGAATTTTAGATCATCAACAATATGAAAAGTTGATAAGACAGGTAACAATAGTGAAAACTTGAAATAAAAATGGAAATTTTAATTTAGTTTTGAGATGACCATTTAGACTAACATATTTTAAGATATTGTATTAATTCAGATGTATTTTAATGTCTAGTTCTCATTAATTACACATAATACTGAATCCTACAGCATGGTCATTAACTTCTAAAGCCTATGGAAAATGAAATTTTTATTGATACCTGTGGCTGCTCAGCTCTGTGCATGCAAGCTACAGATACATGTTTGCGTCTTTTTTTTTTAATTATTATGGTCACAGGTATAAATTGTGCAATTATTTTTGGAGGTGCAGTTTTTGTGAGGCAAAGTAATCTTATTGAAAGGTCTGTTTCATACAATTTTGATTTATAGTGACTTCACACATGGGACTTGTGATTTTCCATTGCATTTACTAGGAACTGATTTTTAATTCTTAGTTGCTTTTTGAAACAAAGATAGTTGTGTTTGTTTCAATTTTAAAATAAAAATAAAAATAAAGTGTTTCTGTCTTTGAATATGTTTACTACATCAGCTTTGAAGTCATTTAAATGGCAATGGAGTATCAGATAAAAACAAAGGAGTATTTTGAAAGATCAACTGAGTTTTTCTTCTAACTCAGCATCTATTTGATTCAAATCACACAATGTGTGACTGTGATATCATTAAAACAAATATCCCAAATGAGCCATCCTCATCCTTCATACCAAAGGGACGACATAATTTCTGAATATTGTGTTGATAGTTTTCGTCATTCGGTACAGAGGTCATACAAGTGAGCTGGGAAAGCAAGTTGTGTTCCAAAAGGCCACACCAAGTCACAGCATGAGCTTTTTATTTTCTTTGAATGTAAGATCATAAGAAATTAACTTCTAATCTGTTTTGTCCACCTGTGTTTACTGTAGCATTATGTATGCTAAACTTTTGCTATTGTTATTTTTTTGCTCACAGAGATATCAGGAACACCACTGGAAATTCTGTCTTCCAGCTCCTTCCTTGAAGGGAGGACAAGGAATTAGCTTTTTGTTTTTTATGTTTTTAATAGTGGAAGAGTACCAACTCACAATTCTGAAACTTGTTCTACTATGAAAATAGCCCTGCTGAGAACATAGCATGGCTTTGTTTTGCCATTCCACAGAAAAAAAAATCAAGAAGCTGATGAGCAAGTGGGAAAGTATGTTGAAAAATAAGGGTTTTTTCTTATAATCTTACACATTTTTATGCTTCAAAACATTTTTACAAGCTAGGTGTCTTTTATTAAGTCCTTAAACAACCCATTGACTAAACAATGTAACAGTTGAACTAAACACGGTCTGCTGTTGTCGTAGTAGCATCAGAATGAATCTGAGAGTGCCTGTAGTACTGTTGCAAAGAAACATTCACAAATTCAGGCTCATACCGCTTGCTAGACACAGAATTTTTTCTTTATGGTGAGACAAATTAGTTTTCACTTTTATGCAAGTTTTCCTGCTTATTGGCTATAGAGCTCTTCTGTTGTATTTGTAGGCAATACATCTTAAGCGCTGGAGAGGCTTTGCATTACTTCCAGATCCTGCTGATACATGTGTGGGGGAGTAAAAGCTGTTAGAGAGAGAAATTAATGCCATTTCTTTCCATCTTCTTTGTATTTCTTTGTTGATTGAAGAGACAATGGGAGAAAGATTTTGGCATCTCTAGCTGAAATAGTGTATTTCTTAGACCACTGTTATTCATACAGCTTTGTTTGTGAATTTGTTCATCTTTGCAGACACAAAAAGTTGCTGTTGGAACATTTTATTTTAGGTAGAAGAGAGCAGAGTAAAATAGGAGAGGAATAGAGAGTCTGGCTTTAAAATGTCTGTCAGAAGGGTTGCCTATTCATTTTACAGCTCATCCGTTGGAGTACTGTCCTGGGATGTGAGCTCATGTTTCTCCTCCTACTGAAGGGATTTGAGGCACATTTCCTCAGAGACGCCATCTTCTCCTAATGTTTCAGAGATGACAGTCTTTCTCAGATTGTGGATTCCTGGGTCCTGCCCACTGGAACTGCCCCATCAGTGATGAGCAAGAAGGACCCGAGTTTTGCTCGCTCCCCTAGGAAGCAGGACTGTCAGGTTCCATGTTGCACTTCCTACTTTGGATGGAGAATAGACCAAAAATTCAGATAACAGTGTTATGTACACCTGTGGTCTAAGTTGTTTCATGGAAGTTAGAAATACATTTCCAAAACATGTCAGACAGAGGAAGGAGCTAGACTGAGGTTTCCAGAGTCTGGGAGGAGGGTTTGCATCCTCACGTCAGTGGGGAGAAAGAAGTTACATGCAGTAATATGCTCCTGTGATATTCCTTGGCTAGACTGCAGCCAGCTAAATGTTGAACAGGAGACCTGGAATGGGAATCTATAAAAATTTTTTCTTGCATGGCTTTACCACATGAAAACATTTATTTAGTATCATACCTCAATTTAATAAACCTTTGGGGTTTATGATTATCTTACAGACTTTTAGCCTTTATTTATCTTAGACTAAAATGTTTCTATAGCTCCCTCAATATTCAGCAATGACAAATATGATTATATAAGCCTGGCTTTCTGAGAAAGCCAAAAACCTTCTCTTCTACCTCTCCTGCTTTTGTTGCTATAACTCTTGTTATTTTTAACAAAACTTTAGTATATATGGGGTTGGGGTGGGAGTGAAGTATTAATTTGACTTTACTGTCCAAAGAATTTAAAAAAAACCCTCTTCCTTATTTTTAGTAAATATTTATAAATTGTCCATAGAGTATGTGAACTCCTCAAGAGTATCAGAAGATATCAGAAGATTATTTCAGTGCAATACAAAATTCTTCACCTTTATTGTCATCTTTTTTTTTTTGGCAGGTTTCCAACAAATGCATGACACTTAGGTGTGTAATTAATGAAATTTATATGCTTACTGTATTTTGATAGAAATCTTTCCTTGTTGGTTATCAGTGAAAAAACAAATTTTGTTTCTTTAAACAAGATCTGCTACAGTACAATTTTAAGATAATTTCTACTGATGAAAGCTCTCAAACTGGTTAGCAGATTATATTAGAAACCACTCATCAATACTGTCCCTTTGTCTGGATTTCAGTAGAGGTGCTTTATTAATGCTTCATGCTTCAATGAGATCTGCTTTTGTGTTGGCATTTTAATTTTTAAAAAATTTGAATGCTGGAAGATGTATATGTATACCATTAAAGTAATTCTAAATGACAAAACAGTTATAATTTGCAATGTAATTAAAATGCTAACTGATAGCTTATCCCTCTGTGCACTGTATTTTTTTTCTTACCTAAGAAGTCCCTTTCATAGGTGTATTTTTCAACCCTTCACAACTTCACAGTTTTGTTTTTTGAAATCTGTTTTGGGTATAAAATAAATATAGAAGCCATCTTCCAGGTGATTACTTTTTTAAAAGTTAGATATTTGGAAATAATCTGTTGTCCACTTTACTCCCTTTCACTCTCCTTCTTATCAACATAATTATTATTATGAATTGCATTTCCCTGCAATTTAAACTGACGATTTTCCTCAGGCCATATTTTTGGGGGTTTTGGTTCTGATGGTTGTTGGCTTTGGTTGGTTGGTTTCCTTTTGCTGTGGAGGAAGGTGTTTTTGGGGGTGTTCTTTTTTTTTGTAGATTGAACTTTGCGCTATAGTAGAGATGGCAGGCTGTTCACCAGGCTACAGAAACTGGCCCAGCATATGTGGAGATCTAAAGTATTCATTTCCTCATTACATGTTCTGAATTATTTTCTCTTTTTTACTGCAATCTATTTTTCATTGTTTTTTCTCTCATTAATACTACAAAAAGGTCAAACTGGACTTTTAATCTCATCCTTTTGTTTTTCCCTGAGGTCAAAATTAGGCAAAATGCTTGTTTATCCTTAATTGAAAACTTCTTTTTTAATACCTCTATTAATAGCACTGGGACAAAAAAATAAAATTAAGTTGGAGAAAGTTTTAAACTTTCAAATGAAATATCAAGTGAAAGAAGAAGAGTGACATGTGGAAAAAAACAGAAAAGCAAGAGGAGTTTCTTGGTATTTGTTTTTAGTAATTGGAGAATGGTCAGAGCTCAGAAAGGCCATAAAGACTTTGTTGTGTATTTATTTATGTCAAGATCCTCATAAAGAAATCATTCATTCATCTGGGTTATTATATCAAGATATTTGGGGAGGAGACTCTGATAAATATAAGGCATGAAAGGAAATTATTTATTTATAGTTACCTTCTTATTTCATAATTATAGTGCTTGCCATCCCTCCAACAGAACTCCAGAGCTCCTTAGGCAGGAAATACATAGAAATTACATGACCTGGGTCATCATACTTGCTACTAAAAAGGAGAAATACAAGAACGCTGGACCCAAAACAAGTTCCAAACCCAGTTTTGGTGCTCTGAAATCCATTTAAACATAGATATTGTCACTGGAAACTCATGAAAACACCATCTTAAGCAATCCCACACTGGTCGAGCATTCCATTAGCCTGTCTTGGACAGTAGTCAGTACGAACACCTTAGGGAAAGAGCTTAAGAAACACAGCAATGATCTGTTCCTCTTTCATTTCTTCTAGTGTTCAGTGCTGCAGGCATTTCCTCCTCTTGGTATCACATTAAGGCCATTGTTGAGTTGCTCTCAATGGACCTTTCTGCAACTGACTTGCCGTTTTGAATCTGCTAAGACTTTTCACGTCCACACTTAATTCAGCAGCGAGTCATACAGAGTAATATCTTGTGTGGAAACTATTCCTTTTGGTTTTATCTGGTTTTAAATGGACAAATTAATTTGTTTACATGGTGACGAATAATGAACAACTGTTCCTTATTCATCTTCTCTGTCCTAGTTATGACTTTATGAATCTCCTCTCCTCACACACACAAGTCATCCTGAGACTAAGAAAGTTAGCCTGCTTAGCTTTTGCATGAGCCAATGTTGAGCCATATTTGCTCAGCAAGTATTCCCTGTCATCTTTGTGCCCTTTCAGAATATTCCTAGTTCTACTGTATCCTTGCAGAGGGAGCATTATAAGAGTTATACCAACACATTTGACATACATGAAAAATGTGCAAGAACTGAAGGATTTCAGGCCAGATCCTGAACTTGAATCTCACTTCATTAATCATTTGGGTCAGAACAAATGTGCGTGTGTGTGCACGTGTATGTGTGCACGCATGTGTGTGTATGTGTGCGTGTGTGCATGTGTGTGTCTGTGGCAAGGCTGGAGACCTGCAGCTGCACAGTTGGGCCTGGAGCACATGGTTGCGCCTGCTGCTATGGCTTGGCCTGCAAACTCATGGTTGAGCCTGCAGGCGCATGGCTGGGCCTTCCCATAGGGAGCACATGGTGCAAGACAGCCAAGTCCATGGAGAAACACATGGCCCAGAACCATGTGGCTGCCTGTCAACCAAGATAGGCCTGCCTGGCAGCCCACACCACACCACACCCCCTGGAGTGCCTGACTGGCTGCAGCATGTCTCACTCTGGATGGGAGGACATCCAGTGGTTGATGGACCAAATGTGCCGCCTGGGAGGAGTGGCTATGGCAGCCAAATGAGATAAAAGCAGCTGCACAGACCCTCTATTTTCAATCTGGTTTTTTTTTTGTCCCAAAGATTGGATTTTCAGCTGCCTCTGGAAATCCAGCAACTTGTGACTAATTGGTTGTAACAATTTTTCTCTCCTCTCTTTTCTGCTTTCTGTTACTTTTCTTCATTCTTTTAATCTTTTTTTTCCTAGATTTTTTCCTTTCTTTTATGGATAACTTAAAACCGGTAAGTAGTATTTCACTTAATTGTACAGGGTTACTGTTTGCTAGTGCTTTAGTGTAATGTTTTTGCTTTGATTGCACGTTATCCCTAAAACTTTTCCCAAAATACCATCTCTTTAAATTAAAAGAAATTCTCTTAGAGAAAACATGATGCCATTTTCTCTGGACGTGACTTCGTAGATAATAAAAGCAGATCAAAAGCCTTTTTGCAAAAGATCGGTTAAATAAAATCTTTTGAAAGCCTTAAATAAAATAATATTCCTGGTTAAGCTTATATGCCTTTGAAACCGGGTTATTACAATTGTTCAAACTACAATTTTTCCATTCCCTTGGGATACATTTTTCTCAAGGGCTGCCCATGTTTCATAAATTAAAATGTGTTGGAGGTTCTCCTTATCCTAGGAAACTTGTGTGGTCTGCAAACCACAAACACAAGCGGGAGTTCACAAGGTTTCAGTAGAATATAATCTGCTCTAGTGGAGTAGATACACAGGCCAGTAAACATCTAAGTAGCACACCTAAGTTGATACTAACTACTGTGTGTGCTATTTAGACAGAGTTAAGTGATGAATTGCCTTCTAGAGTAGTCTCACTCTATTAAAGCATAAATACTGTCCCCAGTTTTAACTTAGTAGCAGACAACTACTGTGCATTCAGTCCTGCAGAATCTGTAATGAGGCATTAACTAGTGTTGTGGGTTGGAAAATAGAAATCGTTTCTCCCCTCCCCCCATTCCCTGCCGGCCAGGGAAGGGTGTGTGGGTGTGTGTGGGTGTGTGTGGGTGCGTGTGTGTGTGTGGGGGGGGTGTGTGCAGCCCGCGGGCACGCCGCAGCGAGCAGTGTCCAGTGAGCTCTCGCTGGCCCGTGAAAATCCTGGGGAGAAGGTGTAAGTCTCGCGCCGGGCCGTACCCATATCCGCAGCAGGTCTCCAAGCTGAACAGCCTCTGGCATGTTGGAATGATTGAAAGGGAGTCACGTTCAGATCCCTGAATCCGGAGCGGCGCCACGAGGCGCCCAGTGCGGCGACGCAACCCATCCCAGAGAACGATCGAAAGGGAGTTGGGTTCAGATCCCCGAATCCGGAGTGGTGGAGACAGGCGCCGTGAGGTGCCCAGTGCGGTGACACAACCAATCCCGGAGAAGCCGGCAGGAGCCCTGGGGAGAGTTCTCTTTTCCTTTTGAAGGGCTGGATGCCCTGGAATGGGTTCGCCCTGAGAGAGGGGCCTGCGCCTTGGAAAGCCTCGCGGTTCCGGTGGCGTCAGGTGAAAGCGGCGGATCCCCGCCTCCCCTCCGCCCCTCCCAGTGCCCGCCAGGCGGGTGGCGGAGCCGTGCTTGTCTGCTGGGAGCGGCAGCGGCTCTCACCATGTGCATGCGGAAGTCCTGGATGGGTGCTGCCATTGCCGGTGCATCCCGGCACTTCCAGCGTTTTCCGTCGCTTCCGGCCAGTTCCAGCGTTCCTGTGAGTGNGGCCAGTTCCAGCGTTCCCGTGAGTGGCCAGGGCATGCGTGGGGCCGTACCCGGGGCGGGGCCTGAACGCTACTCAGCCAATCGCAGAAAAGGCCGGCCCCCTAGGGACCATCTGCGCATTTTTATAGGGTCCCCTATAAAAAGGGGAGAGTGGATGCCATCTTCCTCTTTCGGCGTGGAGCACCGTAGTAGCACCATCATTCCCCGTCCCTGCACAGGGACAGGCTAGTGAAACGGCGGCGACAACACGGTGTGGTTTGTCCGAGGGGGTGAACTGCTTCTTTTTCTTCGGGATCATGGTTTCTCATGATTATTTTCCGGGGGGTGGACTTCTCTTTTCGGATTGCATTTTCTCATCATTTCCTGGGGGTGGACCACTTCCTCGGGGGTCATTTTTTTTTCTTGTGGTATTTTTCCCAAGTGGGCGGATTAGCGATTGTCCGCAGCCATAGCCCGGGTTTAAAGGCCACATCTTTCCATCAGCACTGAAATCCCTTCCTGGGGCTGGGGAAGGGAGGGGGAGGGGGGCTCGTGGTTTCTAACTAGCTGAGTGTTTTTCTTCAGAAAGCTGAGCGGAGGCTCGTGCTGCTGTAGGTCCTCAGGTCAGTCGCGGGCCTTCTCTAATTATCCCGGCATCTCTTCCGGAGCCCCAAGAGAGAGACCAGCACTATTCCAGAGCGTTCCCATCCCAACACGGGCCCTGGGAAAGCTTAATTTGTCTGGTTTTTGCACTTTATTGTTGGTTTTCTGTGTGTGTGAAATAAACTGTGTTACTTGTGTGTTTTTTCTTTTTGTGTGTGTGTGTGGCTTCTCTCAGACATCTCTTGTCAGTACCGCTATTTTTAGTGGTAAAAACACGACACAAGCTAAAGGGCAAACCCCATAGGTATTTCTAGCAACTGACACTTATGAGAAAATACTGTCTCTTTGGCATCAAAATTGTCACTGAATCAAATCTTTTTCTTAAGCCCAATGTCTAATGTGCATTTTCAGTTCACTTGAATGTTTTTTTCTACAGCCTTGATGGAGTTGAGTTTTGACCGGTAAGATTTACAGACACTGCAATATAACCTAGTGGAGCTCTTACTAGGTCCATGATTTTGAGAAAATGAGAGAGAGATCTATTGGACAATGAGCCAGGACAGCCTCAAGGGACCCAGATTTGAGATCTGATATTGCTATTGACATGTTATATAGTCATTGTAATTCTTTACTTCTGATTTTATCTGGTTTCTCAGCTGTAATGTATTTGCAGAAGACAATTCTTGTTATATATTTGTAGTTAAGCACAATGCAGTCTTCCTTTTCTCTTGGATGTCTGCTAGTCAGATTCCCTGCTACAAATTAATTAACACAGAAGAGTCCAAATGGCAAGTGGTCGAGTGTGTAGTGTGGGAGCAGGGCAGGGAAGAAGAGAGGCCAGGCCAAGGTGAGACTTCCTCTTTGTTGTCCACCACAGGATATCAGGTTTGCTCAGTTGCCCATGAAGCTCCAGCTTAATAAACTATTTAATTGTCTCCAATTATGTCTTGTGAAACTGGAGCCTAGAAGATTCTAAAATTCTAGGCTGGCTCAATTTCTTTCTGAATTATTGCAGTATGTTCACTTACTGCTTTTACTGGAGGCTTTGCTTTAGATATTGTGTTGCCAATACATCATTATTAACAATGACACAGATTAGTAAACATACTTCACTGATGGGGTGATGACTGTCTTCTGTAGGGAGGGAGCAGTCTGTTTTAGTGTTCTAGGATACTGATTTTCATTCTATCAACAGAATTTGTCTTATATAGCTGCATTCCACGAGACAAAGTTGAACTAATGGTCAGTTTTAATTTTACTGCTGAGGATTTCAAACTTGCGTCTACAAGAGAAAAGGTCTTAAATTTTTTTCATCATGATATCTGTTGAAAATGTTTGAATCTGCCTAGAAATAATTACTGTTTCATAGCTAAGTGAGATCTTCCAGCAAATACAAAGAGCTGCCTGCAGTTCTGACACCATACAGATCTGTTTTCTTGTTTGTTTATTTTGGAAACTAGGAGGTTTTTTACAGTCTTGACTATTAGAAGCACGGGAAATCATATGTGCTGACAAATGGATTCGGAACTTTTGTTAGGAGGAAACAATTTCAGAGCCTCCACTAGGAAAACTCCACCCATCTTGATACATGACATTTTAACCACTATCTGTTCAATGAGAATGACTTACATGTTATCAAGGCTATACATGTTTTCTTTTAAAATAGTTTTATAATTTTTATACTCAACCCCTGCTTATACATAAAATTGCATGGATTTAACTAAATAAAAAACACTTCTGCAAATGTGTCTGGAAGAAAATACCTCTGCTCTATTTAACCTCACTGTTGAGTTCTGTGTTTTTTCAGCATACAAAACTCATCTCCCACTATGTAACAGAAACACTGCTACTAATTGGAGCTCTAAAGTGATGATAATTATTTTCATAGTATATCTCATGTGGGCCCCTCCTTGTAGCATCTTCTAATAAGGAGAGGGTCTTTCTCAAATAGGCCTAGCATATGTTTGTACCAATCTGTTTTTCTTGAAGGGATTTAAAGTTGAAGAACAAAGCACTGCTAAGCACAGTGGGACAGAAGATTCACTCTTGTGAGTGAGGGACGGTCAGGAAGGCCGCTGCGTCAGGGCTGGGATTTCCCATCCATGCTGCATACTCTTGGCTGGGCCACTGACCATTGTTTCAAGTGATATGGTTGCTGGTTCTGACGCAAGGTGATTTTTTCTATGTTGCATTTACAGAACAAACACTTCTCAGAATATCTGGGATACCAGTTCATTGTGGCTTCCATGAATATGAGGGAAATTCCAGGCATATGTCAGGAGCAAGAAAGTCGAAGGTTTTCAGTGACTGAAAATGGGACTGAACTCTTGTTGAAGGTACATGAACTGTGAAGCTGAGAATAAAATTCCCACTGTGGAAAAAAAATGCTGTCTTGGTTTTCTGTATGGTCTTTTCTTTATGGTAATGCATATCTCATACATTTTTGTCACTGTACAGTAAAAGTATGGATTGGTAAGTCTGACATGGAGCTGTTCTTCCTTCAAGTTTTCTTTATTCTGGAGTTTCTGATTTACAGAGGAAGCTGTACCAATCAAGGCACTCCTTCTATGGTTAAACTGTGAAAAAGCAAAAAAGAGGAAAGCATAAAATGTTTTGGGACTGAGACTTCTAGGGGAAAGAGTATTAACTTCATTTAGCCCATCTGCTTCTATTTCAGCAATGGCTTTGTCTCTTTGCTTTGGGTGTATCCTTTGCCTTACTCCAGGGAGAGAAACCTGTGGGACAGAAGTGAAGAAAACAGTACAATAATGGACAAACAGTCTAAAACTTTTTTGGCTTTAGAAGTTCATTGTTTATTTAATCTCACCTTTAGCCACCTGTTATCTCTATTCTTGCATGTCAGAGGTCACATCTGTCATCTGGTTTTGGGGTGTTGATCTCATAAGGCAAGGAGGTTAAATATATAAACTATAATACATTGATCAATATAATGGTTGGCTGATAAAGTTCACTTAATTAATAAAAATTATTAAAATTAGAATCACTCTCCTTATTTTAATAATGACACATCCATGGAACATAGAACTCTCCATATATAAAGGTGGGGCTGCCCCTTGACTTGTTTCCTACTTCCAAATTTCCTTTTTAACCATGGCAGGAAGACTGAGATTGTGACAAGAGGAAGGGGAAACGAAGAAGAACAGTTAGTAAGTTTTCTCATGTTTAGAAATAGCCTCTGTGTGTAAAAACAGTTGTCAGCAGCTTTCACTGATTTCGGTGCTGGGTTTTGTTTCCTCAGATCTGACCACCCTCAGTTCATCAGTCTTTTCACATGTGTCTATCATGAGTCTGAGTTTCTTAGCATCTCTGTGCTGAGCTGTCATTAATCAGTTTGGAAATTGCATATAGATCTTTATGGTGGGTATCTTAGGCAGCAGGGATCAGCTCTATTTCAGCTCATTGTAAGTCCACCAAAACTTTTTATTGACCTGTATGAGAGGAAGTATAGAAAGGTGAGTTCTTCCAAACCATTTGTGTCCAGCTGCTGTCAGCCATTCCAGAGAGATAAATAAGAGAGAGTCAAGTCTGATGTACACTCTCCAGGAGTGGTATATATACTATTATCTGGTGTCTGAAGTCAGATGAAAATTTTTCATTAAGGTCATGCCATAAAACATCAATATAAGCCACTATGCAAGCTCACCAGTGGTGAACAGGGGTAGTTCTGGGGTTAAAACACACAGCTAGGAGTTGAGACCAATGCTCAAATTTCAGCCTTATTACACTATGAAATTCTAAGTTACAATTTTCTGTCATTAAACCTCTTCTATGGGTGGTGAAAGCTGAACAGCAGTGAAGACTGAAACTATTGTGTCACATAGTGAACCATGCTATGCCAGTATAAAGTCAAACAATGGAATAGTAAACACATCCAAATCCCATCAATGTACAGTGTCCACCAGTGGAACTGCAACTACTCCATGGGATCCTGAATTGCAAGTCCTTGGTACAATTTTTTCACTTATTTTATTATATCGGTACAAAATGCTGTAGTGAGCATCCAGATCAGTTATGGTTTTTCATAGCCATTATGTTTTGTAGGGTAGTGCTAAAAAAATCTTGCATTTTGGTTTATTACATGCATATCAGAATGACTTACACCTGTTCAGGTGCATAAATGCAACTGTACATATCAATTCATATTTTTATATATGTCTGGGTAGAAGAATGGTTCTTCTCTGCGCAGTTGTGTTCTGCATGAGGAATCATTAACAACTATGCTGTGGTCATTACATGTAAAATGGAAGAAAATAACAGCTTCTTCACACTCAAATATAAAGTAGAGATGAAAGGAAAGGTTTAGTTGCAGTAACCTTCACTGCTTCAACTGTGTTAATGGGGCAAGGTGCCTGAGTGCATTGGCTTTTTCTTTTGAAATGAGTGCCTCATCCTGCTTCCCTTTTGTGCTGGGGACTGGGTATAAGCTTCACTTTGTCTACAGGGATTCTGTCTGCTTTTGCCTGTAATCAAAAGACTGACATACCACACCCTAAGTCCTGATGAGAGCTGTCTTCCATCAGTGCAGCANGTACAAAATGCTGTAGTGAGCATCCAGATCAGTTATGGTTTTTCATAGCCATTATGTTTTGTAGGGTAGTGCTAAAAAAATCTTGCATTTTGGTTTATTACATGCATATCAGAATGACTTACACCTGTTCAGGTGCATAAATGCAACTGTACATATCAATTCATATTTTTATATATGTCTGGGTAGAAGAATGGTTCTTCTCTGCGCAGTTGTGTTCTGCATGAGGAATCATTAACAACTATGCTGTGGTCATTACATGTAAAATGGAAGAAAATAACAGCTTCTTCACACTCAAATATAAAGTAGAGGTGAAAGGAAAGGTTTAGTTGCAGTAACCTTCACTGCTTCAACTGTCTGTGTTAATGGGGCAAGGTGCCTGAGTGCATTGGCTTTTTCTTTTAAAATGAGTGCCTCATCCTGCTTCCCTTTTGTGCTGGGGACTGGGTATAAGCTTCACTTTGTCTACAGGGATTCTGTCTGCTTTTGCCTGTAATCAAAAGACTGACATACCACACCCTAAGTCCTGATGAGAGCTGTCTTCCATCAGTGCAGCAAACTCCAGGAAGATGTGGAGAGATTTCCTGAGTGTCAGGTGGGAGAGAGGTGGAAGAGGTTATATCCAACCTAACCTGGTCTGTTACGAAGTTTTGGACATGCTGTAACTTTGACTGAGGGACTGTTCTGTCCCAAATATTTCTTGGATTTCTATGTTACCATTTTCAATTGTACAAACTCAAACAAACCAGCAATCAATTAACTGGAATTACAGTATGATCAAAATTGTAGGCTAAACAAAGCTATATTGAAGAAACTGGCTTTCGGCCCAGTATCTGCTGCTGATGGGATATGAAACAGCCTATTGATTCTGCAGTCCTTGAATTCTTGTACCAAAGTAGAAACAATGCTATTTGCCTTTTCAATAGGAAAAAAAAAAATCCCATTTTATTCAGTACCTCCACTTAGCAAAGGCTAAGCACATTACTGAGCCAATTTTTAGGAGGTTGTACAGAAAGAAGTACTTCCAGCACACTAAGAAAACTTCAGCTTAGAGTTATGTATAATTTGAGCAATCCTAAAAGAAGGGCAAAAACACTGAGCTTTAAGCTATATTTGTATGTCCACATGTTCAAAATGTTGCACAAAAACTTTTGAGATTTATTCATCTTTTATGTAGAAAGCCATTTGAGAAGACCAAACAGCTCTGTCAAGTTTCTATGCTGGTGACTATCAGAATATTGCTAATAGTAGGATATTTAGTGCTTTCCACCTGGCCTCGGATGACAGAGCTCTAAAATGCGTGAAGATCTCACCTTTGACCTAGATGTTTCTAGTATTCATGGTTTGGGGAAAAAATGTGGAAACTTGAAAGAATTGAACACAGATGTCTTAAACAAGAAGACAAGCAAGAGAAACTGAAAACATCACTTTCAAAATGCTCTTCTTTTAATTAATCCTCTCCTCTGGAGGAGCAGTTTTGTGGTTTTTCAGTGTGTGAGGGTTGCTAATACAAAAAGCATGCAGAAATTGTAAAAGCAATAACCAGTCCAGCTGCATTCCCTATGCAGAAACTGAGAAGGACAACAAGCCATAAATAGTGGTGTCACAGCCACTCTTTGCCTCAGTTAAGGAGTATTATTATTCTAAACACAAAACAAACTATTGTTTAGGCTCCGATTGAAAGTTTCAAAGCCTCATAAATCTGCCAGGTCAAAGCCAATTTTCAGTGGAATTTTGGAAAGGAACTTCCTTTCTTGAGAGAAATATCTAGGGCTAATTTTAATTTCCTTTTACTTCTTGTTTTAGCAGCCTTGTCCAAAACCAAAGTGTTCTTCAAATGGAAGAACTTTCCTCTGATTTACCTTATTCTATTCATAACTTTGCTCTAGTGTACTACAGCAAACACATGCAGAACATCTATAATGACTGTATATTTTCTTTTAGCCTGGAGCTGCTGAGAACTGTCTTGAGAGACAGATGGATTTGATGAGTGACTGCACACTAATTGCTGATGGTAGAAAAATGCTGCCTGAGCTATTGTCTGCAAGGTCCCAGCCAAGGCAGGTACATAACCTGCACGGAGCTGAATCCTAGAGGGGGTCATGTTGGATGCCAAACAAGCAAGACGCAGTACATGAGCATCTCCAGTGGTGCATCACACTCATCAGCCCAGACAATTCAGTGCCATAAACCAAAAGCAAAGCTCAGTACAAAGTCTGTGTAGAGCAGGGGGAGGATTTTGTGATAAAAGTTTTGGAAACTGCTGCCAGTGATGAGAGTTGCTGGCTCCAAAATATGAAGAGGAAGGGGTTTACTATTTATTTTAATAAAAGAAAAAGTCCTTCCATGAGAGCTCAGCAGACAGCTGAGGCAGTTTTTCAGAAAAGTCTACTCAAAAGTGAGAGTGTATGTATGCATTTACTCTCTGATTGGTAGTCCAAGAGTAATTTTTTGTGCTACTTCTGCTTTGGAGTATCTTCCCAGACAGAGAGGCCAGTGTTCTAGAAAGGAAGATGGGGCAGATTAGAATTAACGATTTTTTCACTCCTTTTCTTAAAAAAATTTTCTTCTATCAGTATCCTTCTGCTATAACACTTAATTTTCTTCCTTCATGCATTAGGTGTGTTCTACACAGAAAACCTTCTTGCAGCAAAACCTTGTAGCAAAACCTGCAGTTTGCAGTATGGTGTTTTCTAGACTAAGTATTTTATCTTTATAACATATGGTTTTATATGTTTGCTATATGCAAAAGAAACAAGATGAGCAATGTTAGGTAAAATCCCAGATCTCTTTCTAGGGATAAGGTTTATTCCATGTTTGTGGTTACTTCTGAATTATGTTCTCCTTCTGTGTGAACAAATTTGGCCCCAAGTATCACTGAGTGCAGTTATGGAGTAGACGTGATTAGTCCAAAAATCCCCACAAAGAACTTAAAAATGTGGTAAAAGGGTAGGTTGTACAGCAAGAGAGACTGTCTCACAATATCAAATATCTTGAAATATCTTCTTTTTTTTTTTTTTCCAGTTGTTAAATCTTTTTTCCCATACAGGAACAATTGATTTTAACAAGCATTTGGCTCAATTTGTTTTGTGGAAGCTTACAATAGGCCTGTAGACTCAGCCTATCAAAACACATGGTCCTGGGCCTAAAGAAAGGCATCATAAAAGTGGGATTATTTTTAATATAAAGAAACAAGGTTGCAAAAAGGACTCCTTTACACAGTTCAAGTGATTAGGAAAAAACAGAAAAATGTCCTGCCTCTAATGTAGATTTAGATAAAGATGATCCTTTGCTTGTTAACCACTGTTAAAAGGGACATCATTCTGAGAAACATGCTGAAAAAGTTTCTTTGTCTACCATACACATCATCTGCTTGGTATACAAAGAAAGATCTTCGTGATTCACTTGTTTTTATACAAAAAAGCAAATAACAATGTCTGCATCTATAGTTATTGTTTTCCAGTGAAATAGTTTAATGTCATGCTAGTCCGTAAGATGCAGAAAAATAATTGCAATATCTATAATACCTGTAATGGCTGTAACGTGTTATGATTAAAACAGATGTTCACCCTACAGGTAAAAAACAAATACACAGGCCTGAGAACCTTGTTTAGCTTTTCTTTCTTTATGATATCAGCCCTGGGACTCTGTTTTGCCCCAGACTGACCCTGCAATTTTGGATTTGTTTCTCTACCGAGATATCTCCTATCCTTACTAACACAAGTTCTTATTAAAGGGAGCTCTGTGCAGCAGTGTGCAACACTGACATGGTTGTCTTTTGGAAAGCACAGCTGCAAGGACCTTCCACCAAGAATGGCAAACCAGATAGCTGTTAACTATTGAAGCAAATTCAGGCTTCAGGCACAAGCACTTCTTGCTTTCTTTTGCCTCAATACTGTGCAAGTCATAACGGTGTCCTGCAGGTGAAAAGAAATAGGCAGTAGGAGGGGTGTCAGAGCTTTTCTCAGCAGTATTCATGTCAATAAAACAGCCTGAAACTTTGTTTATAGCCTTGGCAAAGGTATCACAGGCTGAATTACTCACAACAGCAAAGCCATCTACTCACCGGTAGGGGATCTTCACATTAGAAACTTTTTGTATAAACATTATGAGGTTTAATAGGAATTACTTTATAAACTACTAAAATCTATAGATTTTTACAGACTCTAGAGCTTGTTTTTACTCTTTCCAACACTTTGCAGAATCAAGCTGAGATCTTCTGGCTCCTATGCTTGTCTCTCTTATCTTTTTCCCAGTTGCTGCTGCTAACTGTTCAGTCTGCATGGATAAGTTTGTGGCCTGATGGAAGGCAGCAGAAGTCGGTGGGCTTTAGGAATATTGCCCCCTTTCAGCGTCTCAGTGCACTTCCTGGAGTAACTACTTCTTGTCAGTTGTGTGGTTATGATCCAATCAAATAATTGAACAAAAATGCATTTCTGTGGCATAGTTTACAAATCTTTAAGAAGGTTAGTATTTTCAATCTGTTTCAAATTTGTGGACCACTGTGAAGTGAATCTAATTCTACCAAAGTAAACCTTCTTTTCCCAGTTATTTCTCCAAGTCTCCTAAAGTAGACCATAGTTTAAAGGCCATGGATCTAGGAAAAAAAGACTTCCCTTCTGTTGAAATTTAGACTACATTTACTCGAAGGCTCAGAACACACTCAACTCTACTTAGATTGTAAATTCCATGGTACAGCGATCACCTTTTCCTCTTTTTACAGATGCTTCATTCAGCTCATTGATCACTATGCCTTGTGAGAATTATTACAGTATAAATAACAAATAGTTACCTGAGAGCCCTCAAAAATATCACTCAGTAAGCAAGTTTCTCATCGCTAGAGCTGGAATATTTGGAAATTACTTCTGTTACATACCCTAAACCAGGATGTGTTTCATGATTTCTGGTAAACTAGAGATATTAGGTAAACATTGTCATAGCTGACGGAGTTTGTGTGGTTGCACCCTAACTTGTTCAGTTTACGTGGAATTAGAAGCCAGGCCTGAAAGGAAAGATGAGAGTTTCATGGAGCACAATTATAGTTGTTTATTCAATTATTAGCCAGTCTTGAAATGACTCACAACACAGCTGCTTAGATTTACAGGCAGTTAACATACTTAAGCATTTGTTGGCTTTTTTGTTCGAAGTGATGTAGTGGGTCACTGTCCTGGGACAGATATATCATAAAGTTGAAGGCTTGAGGAAACAGCAGACTTTTATCTCTTTCTTGCCTCAGTTTCTTTGTCTGTGGCTATGAGAAAGATATTAAGAAGGTGATTTTATCTGTCGTATCTTGAGATAGCAGAGTAATCTAGCAACAGTATTCAGTGAGAGTTAAGCACTATTGTCTCTGAGACACTCTGAAAACTCTAGGATTCTCTGATCTGCTAGTTCCAAGTACTACAATTTTTGATGTGACTTTATTTGGTAACTCTTACAACTGAAATAATAAGACAGTGTGCTGGCTGCTTGACTAGTGGAATTCTTTCAAAACACTGAAAATTGACACTCATGCCTCAGAATTATTTGGTATTGTTTCTGTTAAATTAACATTTAAATGTCATACTTTTTATACAGATAATTTCTTTGTGGACAGAGATAGAATAACTAGTAAGTATATAGGTCATATAAAAAAGTATTTACAAGCTGCTGCAACACATTGACTTTTCTAAACAATGTTCTTTCTAATTTTTCTGTTCTTCTGTACCAGGCTTTTATGCTAACTTTCTGCATTAAATAAAAGGAATTAATATCATTGATCATAACACTTTAGGATTTTTTGTTTTCCTGTTTTTCCCTTTCACCTATTTTTCTTCCTTACTTCATTATTTCACTGAGGTATCTCTTCTGTTCCCAATCCCTTTTGTCTGATAAATTATTATAATTTTTCTCTCTTCCATTTGAAGTATTTGCATGTTTAGATTGCTATATACAAATCTTAAAGAATCAAAAGCATCTATCCATACTGTAGGTAGCAAGATTTATAAAAAAATATAAATTATTCTCTGTCTTTTTGTCAATGACAGATCTTCATTCAGGCTTACATTCTCCTTCTGGACAGGCACTGACGGAAGTACATGCAAGTTCCCGTTTGGGGGTTAACAGCCTTGATTTTTACAACTCCCGATAAAGCTCTGAGACTTCCTTTTCCAGTGCCTCGTCTGCACTCATAGATATGTGAAGAATGAAACCACAGCAGGTTTGTATAATCTTTGTTATATTTCAGATAGGATCTGAAATATCGTCTCCCCTTGACCAGTCTGCAGTGGCTGAGTTTTGGGGTGTTATTCAAACTTGTCTGAGGGCTATGAGGGTTATGCTGCCCGTGACCTGATTGGCTTTTGCCACAGAATTTACTAAAAGATAAGACTCTTTCCTCAAGATAGCTATTTGCTGTGATAGTAGCTTAGGACAGCATGCAATGCAGCTTTGATGAGGATTGGCATGGCTGAACAGTGGCAGAGCAGTTATCTGGTAAGTGATTTGGACGTGTGTTGCATTAGACAGTGATACAGCAAAGGAGATTACAGCCCTCTTAGCGCCTTCTTTGAAATTTGCCTCTTGGGATCCTCTTTGATCCATGCCCAGAGAACTGCCCTTGAAATCTGCTTGCTTTCTGACGGGTAGCAAAAACAGACAAAATGCAAGGAAGAATCCAGGGCCAGCTGTCCTTGAGAAAAATAATCTAGGGACTAGTTGGTAATCTCTAGAGAGGTTAGAGACTCAATTTAGTTTATTACCTAAAAATAAAAGTATGTTTTTTACTTATTACTCAGATGATAGTTTAAAACAATTAGTCTAAATATTTTTGAGCATTATGCTTTAAAAGGTACAGCTGACAGTAGAAAACCACAAGATTTTTATGTAAGTAGTAAAAGTGGGTTTTTTTAATAACCTGGATGAGTCAGAAGAAACCAGTCGTTTGATGGAGTTTCCTTGGAGTCCTGTAATCAGATGAGCTCATCCACCATCTGAGCAACCTGTATTAACAGTATTAGCAAGTAACTCTTAGCTGCTGCTTAGAGCAACTCTAATTTACTCTTTGTAGTGCTCTTAAGACCTCAGGTTTGATTTTGCTTTTTTGTGCTTGGAGACTCAGCACAAACCATGCAGCAAGAAGAAAAATCTTTAAAGAGCAGGATCTTGCAGCCCCTAAATCAGATGCACAAACCAAAGGTCTCCTTGTAACATGTCTTAAAGCAGGCAAAAAGAGGCAGCTGAATTTTGAGAATCAAGCACCTCCTGCATGCCCAGTAAGCCTGTTTGCTGTGCAAGCAATTTATCAGAGAAAATTAAACAAAGAAAATTTAATTGGGAAGAAGATAAGCCCTTGCAAGACTGAAACATGTTTTTTTGTTTGCAAGGGTGTAGATGCAAATGTTTTCAGGAATAAGACAGGAGAAAACTTTCTGGAGTAGAACAGATGGGAAATGTATAAGGCTATCATGTATTACAATGAAGAAAGCATCAGGGTGAAGATTGTGCTTAGAGTCAAGACTTGTAAGGAGTTTGGGACCTGAGCTGACAACATAACTGTATTAGCTTTTGAATTTACCAGAAGTCTATTACAAGGAAACTGCAGCTGGTCTGTGTGCTTTTTTTATGAAATACAGTTGCATTGGTAGAGGATCCAAGCAGTGCTGTTATGTGGAAAAGCAAATGATCTCAAAAATATTTACTTCTGCATGCGAATACTCGCAGACAAAGGAGTCAAAGCCTCTCTCTAGGCAGATTAAGTTCAGTCAATTCCTTTTGTACAATATTTGGGTCTTATATTGACAATCTTCATACTTGTAACCACAAAACTTCATCCTCCTACTCCCATTCTTTATGCACACTATTTGTTTCCCAAGGCAAGTGGCATGCAAAGTAATCTTGTATTTAAAGTACTTCCACTTAAACTTTGCAGTAAGATTGGGAGTAAGATATTTTGAGCTTTGTAGTCTGTGATAAAATGTTTTAGCAGCTGTTTCTGTAAAGAACTAAGTATGCTTCCAATATTTTTCACACAGGTATCTCATCAACTTGGAGGTAATTGAATACCTACAGGACATAGGCATAAAGTAGCATATTATTTGATATTAATAATTTTACTGGAACATATAGTTACTGGAATGGTTGCATACTACTTGGCACTAGCATACATGAAAGAATATGTTCTATTAAATAGGAACATAACTCTAAAACCCCCCACACCCCCACACTATTGCTTTGCAAAGCAAATGAGTGTACCTGTGCCTGCCAATTAAATTGTATTGTGGGTGGAATAATTAATTTGGATGTGAGGCAAGGAACACATTGCAGAGAATAGTAGTAGTAGTAGCAGTAGTAGTAGTAGTAGTAGTAGTATTTATTATTATTAGGCCAGGGTAATATTATATCCATTTTCCTTGCCTTACACAATTGTGCATGGTATGGATGCAGCTGTTTACTTCTACAGATCCTCCCCTCACCAATGAAACCTGGGATGTGTCTTTTTGTCTTTTAGGTGTGTGCGTTTGTGTGGTGTCTTTACAAGCAGTGGTTTTCTGCCATTGTAGGGACAGGTTTTTTATTCACCAGATTCTAACTCTGAACAGATAAACTTGTACTTCTCTTTGAGTGAATGCTGAAAGTCATCATTAGTCAGCAAAACTGAAGTGATATTTCTGTATGTTTAAAGGCAATGATTGTAGTTTTGCTGAGTCACAGCCAAAATAAGAAAAACATTGACACAATGACTGGTGCAATTCAGAGCTGGTGATTCAAAGAAATGCTGTGATGTTTGAGAATATATGTATATGTACAAACCTATTGGTAGACTAGTTGATACAAGCAGACTTGCTTGGAGGAAGGAAAATCCCCCAAGAGAAAATAATGTTAAGTTATAGATCCCGAATCATAGTAAGCAAATCACTTTCAAGAAGTACATGAAGGCAAGTCCTGACCACTGTTGTGAAAGACACAAACCCATTAGTGGTGCGAGTTTTTGACTGCAGGGGCAGCAGGAGGGACAGAGGTGAAGGGTTGGTGGATGGAGATGGATCCCACTTCATTCATGGGGAAAGACAGAGATACTGCTGTGTGAGAGTATGAGAGATGTTGTGAGAATGAGTAGAAAAAGATGTGTGCCAAAAAAAGTGGATGCTGGCGGAGGGGGTG
>VYZS01067683.1:30852-50555 GCA_013400695.1 Neodrepanis coruscans | reverse complement strand
CAAAGCTTCCTCCTTAAATGGGATGTTACTGTAACATTTGTTCAGTAAATTTCCCTGAAAAAAAAAAATAAAATCAACACAAATGGAACCTACAAGAGAAAACATTAAGCAGTTTTAAAGCCTTGGCAGGAAAGGGGAAAATATATCTTCTTTCAAAGAGCTACGAGAAGTTTTTGTGGGAGTTTTGTATGAGTATAAACGTGAATTGTTCGGAAGAACTAAATAGAATGTACCTAGAGAAAATAGGCAAAGTAGGATATGCAATATTAAGTTATCCAAGAGTACTTTTTGATGACTGCTTTTGGATAATTCATTGCAAGAATATGTGAGTAATGCTGTGAGCTCATACATGAAGTGTAGTTGTGGCAAGGATGAATTCCCATATGTGAAAATGATCAGTAGAGGAAGAATTATTTTGCATTACTGAAAGAAATTTAAGATACTGAACATAACATTTCAAAAGCATATGTCTCAGCTTTAGTTTACAAGTTCTAGCTCTGCTAGTCAAGGATATGACAAGTACCAGCTCACTTTACAAACTTACTGTTGGATACCTACCTTCTATTTCTTTCTCCTCTCTGCAGTACCTTATAGAAAAAAATATAATTTTTTCTTAAAGAAATATTTTTGGTTCAGAGAGTAATTGAATGACTGACATAGTGGTCTCTCAAAATTTTTAGGGGGGTTTTAATTGTCCTTAATTTGAAACCTTTAGGAACTAGAGATTCAAGCATATAGATAAAGAAATAGGGCAAGTCTTACCAGGTATTATATACTGAGTTATAGAAATAGATGATGCAGCTTAGTTACAAAATTCATATCTCAACATTAGTTGGATGACTGGAGGACTAGTGTGAGTTCATTATTAGGAAGTCATAATGATATAAGTGAAACAGTTTATTGCCTCAGAACTGACCTTATCATCGCCATATTGGTGAGGTGCTAGAAAAACATTGGAGAGTTTTTCCCTAAGAATCCTTAGGCATGTGCTTACAGGTTTTTGGGTCACTTCGGTCTGATGGAACTTGATAAATCCCAGTGCCTTGTTCATACTCTGAAGAAGTTTAGAAATATAAACTATAACATTTTTTACATGGATATCTTTGTTATTGGTGGACCAAGAGCCAGGAGTTTAAGAACACTGAGGTATCAGTGACTATAAACAAGAAAAAGTAAAATTTCTCAAGAAGGCCCCTGATGCATAAATTTCTGAGTCGTTCTCATGCTTAGGTGTACATGCTAAGCTTTTCAGACTTTTCAAATTGTGATCTTCCACACAAATTGTGGTCTTGTTAAGACAACTCTTCAAAGAAGCATTCGTATTAGTTGTTTTTGAGAAGAATTTTTTCTTTTTTTTTTTTTATCAGATCTGTCTAAATTTGATGCTTATCTGTGTAGTCTTACTAACCTTAAAAATCTCCCCCTGAAAAAAAATAAAAGAAAGAACTGCTGAAAGAACTCTCTTTGTTTTGTAGTTTTCCAAGACATTGTTATTTATTTGTTCTGGTTAGATACCTTTACTTGTGCTGCTCAGTTTCTAGTTCTTCCCAACAGCTCTGTTTTACAGATTTTAGCTTGTTCAGACATGCTTTTTTCTGTTTAATATTTGTAATGTAGACTATTCTCTGTTAAGTATGTTCCAGACAAACATTTCTCTTGAACTTTTGTAATTTCCAACATTCTACCTCAAAATTCCTTAAAAGAGGTTTATAATTTTCTTGGACCAAAGAGTGAACGCCTTCCTATCAAAAGGATGTGCGATCCTGGAGATTTTACTTGTTTCCTTAAATCTTGTTATTCTTGTCAAATTGAAACAACTAATATTCATTTTAAATTTTATTTTATATTAATTCCCCTACCTACCACACGCTATCTAATTTAACATTGATAACTTCCTTCTCTATTTTATTAATTTATATTTATGCTTATTCCTAACAATTTTTTTTTGAAAATTAAATCTGTTTGGGACAACGTTGTGAAACATCTGGGAATAATTCTAGGAATATGTCTATTTCTGCATCTAATTTTGCAGTAAACTATGCAGGGATGCAAAGAATTAAATTAAAGGAAACTGAAAAATTTAAGAAGAAATTCAAATGCAAATAGATAGGTCAAGAGTTGGTTGAAGGAGTTGCCTCTCTCCACTGGATATTAGGAAAGATTTAATCTGTCAGAAGTAAAAGAAAAGGGAAAAGCTATAGCTGTGTAAGGAAACATTAACACTGGAAAAATTGCTGACAGTCTAGGTACAAACTGCTGACAGTTTGGTACAAACCAAACCAGAAATCCATATCAGGAGTTCTTAAAGGTCTTATTATAGAGACCTACTGTCCTTTAGGTCATTTTTTGAGTTACTGAGTTATTTGGGCTGTTTGTTGAAGTTCCTATTCTGGTGCTGGCCTAAGAGTGGGGGGAGGTGTGGATTAATTTGCATTAGTGAGTACACAGAGCCTCAGTACAACAGCCAAGATGTTAATTTGGTGACAACTTGACAAAGCATTGTGCTATGACTAGCCTGTTGGCTGTGGTTCTTGTATTCTATCATCTAGTTTTAGGTGAATGTTTTGTTATTTTGCTGTATAATAAGGCATGAAAGTTGTGTTCTGTGTAAGTTTGTGCTGTGTCTGGCAAAAAAATCAGATTAAAAAAAAAACAACTGTACACTCTGCACAGAAGAATCATTAACTTTGGTTTTAAACTTTTTTGAATGCAAGCGCTAGAGTAAGTGGGATGAATTTGCTTCTTTTTATTTCCATTCAAAAGTTTTAACATCTTGTACACTAGAGGTAACATGTAATATGACCCTCATTTGAATGAAATCTTTAATCATACTTAGAAGTATCCTCACTGGTGGCAGAAGCAGCTTGCCAAATAATTAATATTAGCTTCTCTACAGCATATATTCTTAGTATTTTTTACTAAAGTTTTACAAGTTAGACCAGATCTCTATTCAGTACTCAATTTTTTTGCTTCCCTGTTCACTGGCAACCTCTCTCATCACACCTCTCAAGTTGATACACACAAAGGAGGAACTGGGGGAAGAAAATCTCTCTCACTATAAGAGAAGACCAGTTTCAAGACTATCTGAGGAACCTGAAGATGCATAACTCCAAGGTACCTGAGGGAACTGACTGTTATAGTTGCCTGGGCACTCACAATGATATTTGAAAAGTCATGGCAGTTGGGTGACTGGAAAAAGGGAAATTTTAACTCTCTTAAGAAGGGGTAGAAAGTAGGATCCCTGGGAGTATTATGGAAAAGATCATCTCAGAATCTGTGCTAAGGCATATGGAGGACAGGGAGGTGATTTGAGACAGCCATCATGGCTTCACCAAAGGCAAGTCCTGCCTGACCAACCTAGTGGCCTTCTAGGATGGAGTGACTACATCAGTGGACAAGGGAAGAACCCTGAGATTCCTCTGTTGAAGCTGGTGAAGGACCCTTGCAGCACAAGATTTATTAGAAGTGTCTGAGTGATCTGGGGTTCTTTTATGTCCTGGTTTTGGACACTAGGGGTGCTAAAAGCAACGAGAGAATGCAATAGAAGTCGAGAACAACCAACAGGATTTATTTTCCAAACAAAGAAACCTGACAACAAAACACAAAGAAGATAGACTGCTCTCCTCTGGGCTGATGGAGTGAGGGAGGAAGTTATATGGTGCTGGGTCTTCTCTCTGAGGCTTCTGGGAAAAGAGGAGAATGAAAGAACCCCCGGGGGGAAAACCCAAAGGAGAGAAATACCACAGCTGGTGAGCAATGTGGTCCTCAGCCCCATGCTGCCTCTGCTGCCGCTGAAGCTACGCTGCTGCTCGATCCGTGGGAAAAAAAAATGCTGAACAGAGATGTATGGAGATCCAGCTCCGACGACGAGTGACTCCTGAAGAGGAAGATGGCTTCCAAAATCGCTGCTTTGTAGGGAGTCTAATCCTGCATGATCTCCGGGTCCGTCCCAGCACATGTCACCTCTGGATTGCCCAGGAACTTCCCCTCTGTGAGATCTCGCCACAAGGCAACATGATGGCACTTCCTCCAAAATGCCTTGTGGCCAGGGCCTGAGGGGGGAGGGCCTACCTGTGAGCACTCTGGGGCACCCTGGGGGCTCTGGGCACTGGCACCGGGCTGTCCTCACCCCGCGTGACAGTGGCAGCCACTTGCGGGGGTGGTTTCTCTCGCTGCGAGGGCTGCCGGCATTCTTTGTTTGGCACCGCGTTTTCACATGTGCAGGAAACCACCTGTGCATGCGTGCAGCACCAGGGGCAGCCGGGCCACTCCCGCCACCGCTGCCAGTAGTTCCTGACGCCGCCAGCGCCTGGTACCAGGACATACCGCATCCGTGCTGCGCCCACGCTGGCCAGATGAGCTGGTGGGGCTGTGGCCGCAAGACGGGGGCAGCCCCCCTGTGCCATGCCCATCGCTGCCGCTGGAGAGTAAACCGGCGGGGAGGCAGCGGGGGTCCCTCCCGCCACCCGTGGGATGGAATGGGGGCACCCCCCTGCACTGCAGGGCCATCCCTGCCGCTGCCTCCATGCACACACATTCCCACAGGATGCGTGGAATCGGAGCTGCGCTGAAAGGTCTGCAGATTGCATGCTTGCTTTTATAAACATTCAAGAACAAAGGTTTAAAACACCCTGTCCCCTCCCCAGAAACCCCCTAAAAACCCCCAAACCCCCACAGCCTCCCTCCCCATTCCCCCAGGAAAGGGAAAAAAAATGGAGAAAGGGAAACATGTTTTAACTTCAGAAAGCTTTGTTTCACCCCATAACATGGGGTGAAAAGGCGGGTCAGGTGAAACCTTATTGCTTTCTACAACTGCCTGAATGGAGGTTGTATCCAAATGGGGGTTGGTCTCTTCTCTCAAGTAATGAATGTCAGGATGAGAATAAATAGAACCAAGTTGTGTCAGGGAAGGCTTAGATTGGATATTAAGAAAGATTTCTTCACTGAAACAATTGTCAGGTACTGGAAGGAATATGCTACCCAAGGAAGTGGTAGAGCCACCATCCCTGGAGGTATTTAAAGGATGTGTAGGTGTGAAGTTTAGGGACATGGATTAGTTGTGGACTCATCAGCATTAGGTTCGTGGTTGAACTCAAAGATCTTAGAGGTATTTTCCAACCTTAGAAGTTGTAGACAACATGAAGCTGAATGGTGTAGTTTACATGGCTAAGGAATAGGATGCCATCCAGAGCGACCCAGACAAGCTCAAAAAATGGGTCCATGAGGTTCCACAAGGCCAAGTGCCAGGAACTGCAGCTGTGTTGGAGCAACTCCAGGTATCAACAAGGCTGAAGGATAAGTGGACTCAAAGAAGCTCTGTGGAGAAGGTCTTAGGGCTATCTGTGAATGAGAGCCTGGACATGAGCCAGTAATGTGCACTTGCAGCCCAGAAAGCCAATTGTATCCTGGGCGGCATCAAAAGCAGCATGGTCAGCAGGGTGAGGGAGGTGATTCTGCCCCTCTACTCTGCTCTCGCAAGACACCAGCTGAAGAACTTCATCCAGCTGTGGGAACTTCAGCACAGAATAGGCATGAACAAGCTGGAGCAAGTCCAGAAGAGGTCCATGAAGATGATTAGAGGGATTCAACACCTCTCCTGTGAGAACAAACTGAGAGAGTTGGGGTTGTTTATCCTGGAGAAAAGAAGGCTCCAGAGTGACAATACTTCAGCTTTAATACTTAGAGAAACGAGAAGCATGGGGATACTTTCTAGCAGGGCCTGTTGTGATAGGACAAGGGATAGTGGTTTTACATTAAAAGAGGGTAGATTCATATTACATATGAGAAATAAATTATTTATGTTGAGGGTAGTGAAACAGTGGTACAAGCTGCCCAGAGAGGTTGTAGAAACTCCACCTCTGGAAAAATTCATGGTCAGATTGCAAAGAGCGCTGAACAATTTGGTTTAGTTGAAGGTGCCCATGCTCATTGCAGGGTGGGTTGAACTAGATGAAATTTAAAGTTCCTTTCCACCCAAACTATTCTATAGGCCAATATAGTCTTTATTTCTTCCCTCCCTGCCCCCATCTTTTTTTTTTTTTTTCTCCAGTGGAAACTATTCTTAAAGCAGCTTTGATCTGCCAGTCTGTGGAGGTTCCCACCCAGTGGCAAATTCTGTCACTCAGGTATGTCATTGACTGCAGGCTGACTGATTTGCAAGTGTCTTGCATTTAAAAGGAAAATCAAGAAGGCAGACATTCAGTAAAAGACGTAGCAGTTACTATTGCTACAATAAACATTTTGCGTTTCCTGACTCTGTGTTTTCTGATGAAACCCTGAACCAGATAAACCTAAATTGGATCACCAGCGTAAATTCGTATAATCCCATGAAATCTCAACACATAAAGCATTTGATTTTTGCCTCTCTCACAGGTTTTATTGGCCAAAAAACAATCAAATCTAAAAAACAAAAAAAAACCCAACCAAAATCTCTGCCACGACTCTATGACTGTATATTTTCAAAAAAAGATTTTATTATCAGAGATTTTTGTGTTCACTACATAGCCTTTGGTATTGGGGTCTCACCCTTACAGAATAAAGCATTTTAAATTATTCATTTATACTCTAAATTTTTATGTGTTGAATACTGTTAATAACAATGTGAAGAAAGCATGTCAGACTTATCATTCTCAGAGACTACTGAGGTCACCAAAAAGATGTTCGCTTACCTCCATAGACATTAGGCTAAATAGGCCTACTAGTTATTTTCTTGTGCCCTTAAAGGTTATGTGAGATTTTTGTGAAGAAATAATTTTCTGCTGAAGTGTCCCCAAAATATTCTAATTTTTCCTATTTACTACTATGATATCTGTGAAATGCCTATCCACAGGGAATGATATCATCTGTATGAAATGGAGGCAGCAAAATTTTTTCACTTTAGTAACACTTCAGATCAGCGGAAAATCTAGCTTACACGAAAGGAGTTAGAAGGTAATGGTGACATTTTTATATCACAGAAGGCAAATAGAGTATTTCAATGAACACTCCTCTTAAACAAATATCTTGCAGTGTGTTCAAGTACAGTGAACCAATAATGCAATAGTAGAAAATATGTTCATATGTGTTGCTCTGAATATATGCTTTTATTATTCCCCTTTTATAATACTCTTGGGGTTATTTTGTGTTCAGGAATTTTCAATACAGACATTACTTAAAAATTAACTCTAAACTATAATGGCACTTACCGTCTGACCAATAAATCTGACTTAACCATGGGATAAACCCTGCATTTCTGGCCTTGGATTACTAATAATAACATTTTCTTAAAGTGATGTTGGAGTGGTTAAAAAATCTATTATTTGAATTATTCTGCATGTAAACTGTTGCAAGAATGAAAGTTACTGTTTTTCAAGCATTTGTGTTTTCAAACAGATAATGAGATGGCTTCTTGAAGATGGAGATTAGAAGAAGTGCCAGCAATCATTAACTGGAAGTGAGTTAGTTTTCTTCAACTGAAGAAAATCAAAACAGGTAATACAGCTCTTATGCAGCATTAAATTGACCTCCGGGAGTGTGTCCTGGATGGAGAGGCAAACTTCTCTCATAGGAGAGAAGTAGCAGTATGTTTATTGACATAAAACAGCAATTTAACAAAATTTGTTAGTAAATGCAACTGTGGTTTAACAGGATTTAATGGCAAGGTACACTTTGTTATTTTCTGCATAGAGAACAAGGTTAGACAAACCTATCAGAGATGCCCTCCCACAGAGTTATGAGTTTTAGAAAGGACCTCTTTGGGTTCTAAACTCCTCCCAAGAGGAGTTTAGGTGCAGCTGGATCCAGATTTAGTCCCAAACTATTTTGATGTCTAAAGTATTTTATATGTGCAATCAAACCTTTATATCACTTAGCTAAGACTTCAATATGAATCACTCATTAAGATTTGGTTGTGGCAAGGAATCTCTCAGCCTGAAGAAGTAACCTTGAGAGGTGTCTCTTCTCAAGGAGAGATCCTGGCATGTAGCCCACTGCCATACAAGAGAACCCAACAGGCCCTGAGCTGTCCAGTACTTACGGAGGAAAGAAAATGACTTATAGTCATATTTGCATACTGACTATAGATGTTAATTTCTTCCAAACTTGGCTTGAGTCAGACCATTGACCAGCACTATTATTAGGTAGGTGTGTTGCTCGGATTAGATTTTGGCTATTGGGTTGTTATTTGTCTCTTCCAAACCCATCCCGAGTCAGCTTCAGCCAAAAGAACCAGATATCTCTGTGATAACCACTGACACTGGTAGTTATCACTTAAGTAGACTCATGGAAAATAAAGGTCAGGTTGGAGTCATGAGTTGGAGAGGGGAAAGCACACAGAGTGTATGGCACCAGTGCGTATTTTTTGAAATGTTTTTGTTATAAGAGAAACTTATCCTAGCATGTGTATTATCTTTGTCTATATCTCTCTTTGTCTCTTACAATTTCCATTTTCCATTCATCATAAGAAGCATTAGACAGAAAGAAAAAAAAAAACAAAACAAGTTTGGTGGAGAGTTCCTAACAAAATTAAGTCATTATCTTTACAAATCAGCCATGTACAAGAACATAAAAAATATATAAATGCTTCAATTCTTCAGCATTTTAATCTTGTGCTGCTTTAGTAGCTGGAAATCATCCTGGTTTGCCTACTTTAAAGAAAATTTGAGGACAATTTCACTTTCATAGTCTTGCTGACCAAAGTTTCCTCCACAAGCATGGTGATTAGGAATGCTGAAATAGGACCCATATCTGAAAATAAAGAGGATAAATTTTCTTTTAACAGCTCACACTGTTGAGAGAAATTATTTATTAACTTCTCCGTGAAATATGCTACTGTGTAAAGAGAAACAATATGCTGATGTTCTCACCTAAGCTAGCCTTGTTAGGATCGCCTACTCTGCACATGTTAAAAAAGTTGGTGAGAACTGTACTGTCAGGGTAGTATTGTGACAAAAAGTCATGTTCCTACTGAAGTGAATACACTTTGAAAACATGTGAGGTTTGATTACATAGTGTTATCAATCCATATATTTAAGATTTAAAATACATTAAAAATTAAATGTTCATTTAAATTTTGATATGACAATAACAGTTAAGAATTAATATATTTTATTTAATCATAGTGAATGTTCAAAAACTGAGAAACCTCATTTTTAAATTAGATGTTAGAATAGGGAGAAACCTCTTGATATTCTTAAATTGTTAGATTTTATTCCTGTTTACCACCACTAAATAAATTCATTTTGATTGCACAATGGCAATATGTAGCCTTACCCATGGAAGTTCTGATCACTCCCAAGAATTTGCAAATAGAGAAAAGAAAAATAAAAACGTGGTTTTATTTATTCTTTTTTTCCTTCCTGTAGGAAGCAAGAGCAAGTTAGCTTACATGCCTTCAGTGTTGCAAGGAAAGATCAAGCAAAGTGCAGCACATCTGTGTTCTTGGTATTTTCATATTGAGTACAGCGTTGTCACACTCTGCATTTCCTATTTATCCTTTTAAACTATAGAACATTAATTAATCCAAGAAACTTAAGTCCAGCCACACACTGTTCTCATTCTTTTTTTGTTGTTAAGTACTTGTCTTCTCTGTAAAGGCAGTAATGTGTTCTGTTTAAATTCTGTTACAAGTCCTAGAACAAGGCCTTTTCTATAAGTGCAGAAGGTGTTTCTTTTTGTTTTAAATGGAGTTCTCTTCAAAATGCACATTTTATAGACACAAAAGGAGACAAGTAGAGCAGTAACTGTTGTTTTTTATGAACATTTTTCAGAACAGTGGTTTCATTAAAATATCACTGGAGTAAGGAAGAATTTTTTTTTTAACTTGTTTCCCCCCTGCAGCTCTTAAACTAATTTTATGAATCCTAGATGAAATACAAAGAACCTTTTTAATCTTCAGTATTAAGTTCTTTAGAGGTACAGTAATAGCTTACTTACTGGAGCATTTGCATAAGGTATGAAAGCCCAGCTTCATGTCCTTTGTTTGCTTGAGTCACATCAAAGTTTAGCTTAGTCTTTTTACATGCCTAGGAGTTAGACAGGCCTTCTGTGTATTGATTATTCTATACTGCATTGGGATTGGAGGCCTTGAAAGGTACTTTTGAAGCTTGTACTGTGCATTTGCAGATATGTGGCAACATTATAGTCCCTCTTTGCTTTTTATGTTTGTTACACTTACCAGCTGATGAATGAATTTTTATATACTTTTCCACTGTCCTTGGAGAAAGGTATTAGATGTGTCTTTGTTTGTATCTAATTTGGATACATGGCCTTCAAAATAGTCATTAATCTTGTCAGCATGCTGAAAATTTTCCACGCTTTATCATATAAACTGATGGATCTTCAGCTGAACACATTCTCATCTAGTGTGTATTATCTTCTATCTGAGTATAAGAATGTACTATACATCATACAGAACATCAAATAAAAAAAAAGTGAAGTGTTATTTAGTTTTTTCTAAATTACAAGTATTGGCTTATTCTGTGCTTTCTCTGTTCTTGAAACAGTATGTTAATAAACTGATTTATGATTGTAGTTTAATAAAAATCTTCATTTCAATGACTCACTTCAAAAGTTCTTGCAAAAATCAGAAAGCCCAAGACATTGGTCATTATAATTTTATAAATCCTAAATTTCACTTTATACAGTGGAATCACAGATTTGCATGAACTCAACCTCTTTTCCTCACATTATGTTTAATAACTTTCCTCTATATACTTTTCTTCTCCTAAAGATTTACCATTTTGACAACTGCAAATCCTTGAGAGAAAAGATTGCATTTACTGGAGATGAGTCACTGGGAGACCAAAGAATTTAAATAATTTGCTCATAACTACAAAGTGTAAAGAAGATTTGAGTACTTCTTTTTGACTTACTGTCAGTTTCTAATCACTGTAAGTACTTCCAGTAGAAATCAAAGGGCTTGGATTTCATAATACATGAGAACATGGATTTTTAACATTAGTATTAATCACGTAAGCAAAGGTTAAAAACAGAACAGCTGACGTAAAAGAATAAAAAAGGCAGGGGAATTTTGAGATGCGTTCTGACATTACTAAGGATGTCAGAGCAAAACAGCTTTCAGCTCTGTTAACAATGTTAACAAAGTTAATTCTGATCATTTCAAGCTGCCTGTTCACCTTATGACAGCTATTTTTATAGAAGATCAGCTGTGTGGTGAGGGTCTGGGAGTCTAAAATTATTCATGTGTTAGTGACTATGGAAGTTAAAACCATGAAGTGATAAATACTTAATCATTACATCACAGCATTTTTTCAGCATTACTTTGGCCATCATTGTAGCAATATATGAACTATTAAAAAATGCAAATATATTTCAGTACAATAATAAAGATAGATGTATGTGCTGTGGAAATCAGTTTTATTTCCAGGTAATACTGACATACATTTTATTTACAATTTACACTTTAGTTACAATTGCAATATTTACTTAAAGTGGAAGAAAGGGTGGATGAAGAAGAAATGTTGAAGTTGAAAGCCAGAGTTGAAGGAGAGATGGAATTTGGTGACAAATAAAGTGAACAGCACATGCAAGGCAGAAGTATTTTAATAGATGTTATGAAGTGCACCACACTAAAAGAGGTGATATAGTCAAATGTTTTAGCATATCTGAAACATACATCTGGGAAAAAATGGCTCTAACAGGTAAGAAGGTATGAAAAGGAATGAAAATCTGAGAAATTTAGGAACATGGAATTTCTGTCTTTGCTCTCTTGATTGAAGGGAGAGTCTTTGGAGTTTCACTCCTCAGAGATTTAACTTTGCTTTTCTGTTGTCATGAAGTTATGAGTAGTTGCATAAACCAAGGACAAGAAAAAACATATTGGACTTCCTAAATTGTTTAATTTTAAGTGTCATTCCTGAAACTCTTCCAAAAGGACTCAGATTTTATTGCTCAACATATCAAAAATTGAATCTGAAATTATAGGATGCTTCAAAAATGCTGGCTGCAGCAGGATGAAAACATTATGGTTCAAAACCAAAAATAAATACAAGTCAACAGAAAGCTGATAAAGACAGGATTTTTTCTAGATGTCTGCACAAAATAAGTAGAAATTACCCTGAAGAAATAATTAAAACTCTCAATTAAATACAAGAGAAAAAGAGAAGAATATCTTGCCAAGAGTTTCTATAGTCAGAAACTGTGGTTGTATACATCCAACTTTACTTGTAAGTCAAGATAAAAAATAAACAAACTTAGTTAAGTGCAACTTGTATGGGTTTGAGTTGACTAGCATGTGTGATGGTGTACTGCAAGTACAAATTCCAAAGTATCAATAAATTTTCTGCTTTTAGATTGTGTATGCAATACTGTGTTATAATGTTAATTAGACAAGTAAAAAGTGCATGGTAATAAAAAGTACATTGTTATGCACCAATGTGCATTAATAACAATGTGCATTAATTTACCAAGGTAAATTAATAATAATTAATAAATATATAAATACCTTGTTTACAAAGAATACGAATGTGTGCTTCCATTTGTGGATTTCCATGGAAAATATCTTGAAAAACATGTTTGCTACACTCAGAATCAGAAACAGTTTTTTTAGAAAAAAGAAATCTGTAACAGTTTTTCAGACTGATTCTTGTAGTCATGACCCTTTCTATACACCTAAGTATAATCAATTTTGCATATTTCACTCTGATGATAGAATGCTTTATGTCCCTTGAAACACCTCTGTGACATGTAGAATGCATCCAGCTACAAGAGAAGTGCATTAATGTATTTCCAGTTGAGGCACTTGAATTCTTGTCTCTTTCCTAAAAAGACCAAACTGTCACTGAAAAAGTAAGCAGCCTTGGTTTTGTGTGTGTGTATGTTGTTACCTCGTTTTGCTTTTGGTTTTTTTTGTTTGTTTGTTTATTTAGTGTTCAGGTATGGAGTTAGCCCTGGGAATACAATCAGAAATAGTTTAATCTTTCTAAAAATCTATTCTCCAATACAGGTCAGTTACGCTTTCTTGAATGATAAATTTAAAAACAATGGAGTTCTAAACAAGCTGAAAGCTCCCCCTGCTGTTGTAGAGCATTAAGAAATGAGTCATCCTTTGAAATTTTGTATTTAAATGAGAAGACAAGATCAAAGGCTGTAAAGAAATATTGATCAGAAAACGTTTATTTCACTGATGACATTTTCAGCTGATGAAAGGAAGAAGCACTAGTATTAGATTACCGTAAGAATCATGAAAGAAAGGAAGAAGTTCCTTCAGTTAAACCAAATAAGGAAAAACTGTTAACCAAAAAATCCATTTTTTAAATTGCACCAGTACTTAACATAGGGAAGAATATTCAAGGCATTTGAGTCATTTATTGTTAGAGTTATACATTTATTCTGGTTAAGATCAATTGCAAACTTCTGAAGATTACACTTTTGAGAATTTTGGGTGGTTTATTTTAGCAATACTGTATTCTGTAAATGGTACTTGGAGACAACATGAGTTAAGGTAACTGCCTTCCTGTCTTCACTACTCTGTCAAAGAAAAACATATACATGTATAGGATGGATACCTTTATACCACTCTGCATATGAAAAATATGCTCCCGTTATCCATAAAATCAAAAAATCAGCTGGTGGAGGGGTACATACAACTAAAGAACCTACTTTTGAGAACTGATTTAAGGAGAATATCAACAATATTTTGCAATACATTATGCAAAGAGCATGCTGTGCTCAGATTGTATTGCAAATGCCACGAGTGTAATAGAACACAAACCAGAGAAAGTACATTGATGGGAATGAAAGAAAGCACCTGAATAGCATCGACACAGAGAAACCAAACTTCTTTTTCTATTTCCTGAATTGTGCTTCTGATATTTTTGACAAGGGGAGCAGCATCACAGTTCCCTGTTTTCTGTGTTTTATTCTCCTTGGAGCGCTGATCACACATCACTGTCTTGAAATATGTCAGCCAAACATACACCAGGATATTCAGGTCTATTTAATTCTCAAATTGTATCATCTACACCTATGTTTGCTTGTCTTTCTAGCAGGCTGACCATGACTAGTTGCCAGATACCCACATAGATGTATCCTCATCAGGACAGGGGGAGAAAATAAGATGGAAAAGTCTTTGAGTCAAAACAAATACAGGCAGATCACTGATCAGTTACTGCTGCAAAGCAGATTCCACTTGGGCAAAATTAATTTAATTTATTGCCCATCAAAAAAAAGAGGTGGAAAACAGAGACAAAAAAAACCCCTTAAACACCTTCCCTCTATCTGTCGACTTTTCTTTTCAGCTTCATCTTTGCCCCTTTGCTTCTGACTCCTCTACCTCCTTCCTTCCAAGGCACAGTAGGATGGGGAACAGGGGGCTGTTGTCAGTTCATAACAACTCCTCTCTATTGCTCTTGCCTCCTCACACTTTTCCCTGCTCTGGCATGAGGCCTCTCCAGAGGCTGCAGTATTTCAGGATAAACTCGCTCAACTGTGGTTTTTCCTGCAGTCTTTCAGGAAATATCCACCTTCTGTAGTGTGGAGCCTTCCCACAGACTGCAGGGAAACACGTGCTCCATTGAGGTCCCTGCTCAGGCCTCAGAGCCATGACTTCTGGAGTTTCTCCTCACCTCCCATTCTCCTCCGGCTCTGCCCTTGGGGCTTGCCAGGCTGTTTCTTACCCGGTTCTCCTCCCTCAGCCCTGGCTGCCGGGCAACCTTTTGCCCTTCCTTTCTCAGGCTTTCCCCAAGGCTCTCGCCCACCCACCCATGGCTCAGATGTGCCCTGTAGTTTCCGGGTAGGGCAGAGCATGAGTTTCATTGTGTGATCAACTGGAGTGAAAAACGTCCTGTATATCCCTAGCCTGCTCATTTTGAGCAGGTGGGGAAGAGCAAGCATAGTTCCACAATAGTTGGAACACTGGTATGTTACTAGCACAGTATTAGTCACAAATGAAGAATGCAGGAACAGCCATGGAGAAAGTTAACCCCAGAATTATATCCCTCCCTTCCAGACATATAGAATCATGGAAGACCACCTAGTTCCGGCTCTCCTGCAATGAGCAGAGAGATCTTCAACTACATCAGATGTCTCAGAGGCCAATCCAACCTGGCCTTGAACATTTCCAGGGATGAGACATCTGCCACTCCTCTGGAAAATCTGTTCCAGTGTTTCACCACCTTCATCATAAAAAACTTCTTTCTTATATCTAATCAAAATTGACCCAATTTCAAACCCTTACACCCTGTCCTATTGCAACAAATCCTGCTAAAAAGTTTGTCCTCATCTTACAGGCCTCTGCTAAGAACTGAAAGGCCACAATAAGGTTCCCCCAGATCCTTCTCCTTATCCAAGTTGAATAACTCCAGCTCTCTTAGCTTGTCCTCATAGGAGAGGCGCTCTGATCATTTTTGTGGCCCTCATCTGGACTCAATCCAACAGGTCCGTGACCTCTCTTGCTCTGGGGACCTGATAGCTGAACACTACTCAGCAGAGTTGTAGAGGGGAAGAATCACTTCCTCCAACCTGATGGCTGCACTTCTGAGATGGCCCAGGATGTGTTCGCTTCCTGGGCTGTAAGTGGCTCGCGTCCAATCTTTCATCTATCAGTATCTCCAAGTCCCTGTCATCCAGGCCCAGTTTTATTCACGGTGAGACTTCTCAAGCACCAAGTGTTTGATTGCTTATATTCCCCTTTTGATTTTGGATTACGAAACCTTACCTATTGTGACACTTACAGATTTCATTGGGAAAGTTAAAAGTTTACAGTTTGTAATATCAGTCTCTGGTTACACACCTTTCCTGTATCTAGAAATGTTTTGGGATTTTTTGTTTTGTTTTGTTGGTTTTTTTTAATTAAAAAAGTCCTGGTCTGAGGTTCCATTCCCAGGCTTTATCTATATCACAATGGAAATCAAGTTTAGTTGTGTCAGGATTATTTTAAACAGCTCTTCAATTTGTAGTTCCCTCTTTTTAACTGTCTCCTTTTATAAGGCAAAGGCGTTGTCAAGTACTTACCTCCCCGCATTTGGATTGTGAACATTCATCGTGTCAGAGGTACTGCCAAGTATTTTTCATAGCATTTATTTAATAATTAAAACCCCCTACTTATAACTACCCGTTTAGCACATTGCTTTTGATTTCCATGTTTTATTTGGTGACAACTGTCACATTAATACATCATGTTATTAAAGGCATAATAAAATATCTTTAAAAAATCTTGATACTTGTACTCAAAATATTCACTATGGTTTTAAAAAGGAATCTTAAATCTCTCAGGAATCTTGCCTACAAGAATATTTAATTGAGCTCAATTTACTTAACTAATAAAACTGTTTCAAATTTAAGCTTATCTGGTATTCAAATCAGGATTAACTGATGAATAATATAGCCCAGTCCCCTCTGATGCACAGTCCTTTCTTGAGAATCTTTTAATAAAACGTTTTTCATTTTTTTCTGTAGTCCAATGGGGTCGCTTGACATGCAAACTGATACAGAATTTCAAATTATTGTTTTTTTGCTGTTCTTTGAGATTTCTTCTTAAGTTCCTTAACTACACTCTGTGGTTTGTTTAATATGACAGGCCTATACTACTCCTGATATTTATAACAGTGATGGGTAAAAGGTCTGTTTTACACAAGAATTTAAAAAAAGAATATGAATTGATTATGTTGGCGTGTATTTATTATCCCAATCACAGGCTGTACAATCAATCTCCTTTATTTATGTGTTAACATTACCCTCATGGTCACTACATCTAAATACTTCATCCTTATCACATGCTTTTATTTTAACAAAACTTACAAAGATAAATTAGAATGAAATTAGAATCATGGAATCATAGAACTGTTTAGGTTGGAGAAGATCTTTAAGATAATCTTTAAGTCCAATCATTAACCCATCACAGTCAAAACCAACACTAAACCATGATGTTAAGTATCACATCTGCACAACTTTTGGATGGTGACTCCATCACTTCCCCGGTCAGCCTGTTCCAGTGCTTGACAACTCTTTCAAGGAAGGAGTGAAATTATTATAAGGAGGAATGGAGTCAGGTATGAGGGAGAAGTTTCAAGGGAATAATTGAAAATATAGTCATGTTTATACTGAATAGAGATGAGAAGCAGCTTAATTTTTTTTTTCAGAAGGTCAAGTTTGGATTTGGCTGTTTCTATAAAGACTGACTAGTTGGCTGCCCTTGCTCCCTTCTGCCTGAGAGCACTTTATTTGTTTCAAAGAAAAATCAACTGAAAATACATTAAAAAAAATAAATCCAGGCAAAAACTCATGGTTTCCACTTAAAAGCTGCCAGTGTAAGGTACTAGCTGGATTAAGAGCTATCAGTCTGCTACTCAAATAATTTAACAAGAAAACTGATTCAGCAAAGGCTGAGACTTGTCTGTCAGCTCAGAATAAGGAAAAATAAGACCTTATTAGTAAAGTTGAAAATCAAATTATGCATATATCAGTTTGTTAGGTGTTTTTGTTTTAAAAATTATTGCTATCATACTGTAAGATCTGTAAATTCTCATTTAAAAGAATCATAATTTCTGCAAGAGCTTAGCAGAACATAATTTTTTTTTCTAAATAGAGTAGAACACAAATGAGAATTAGAAATTATTTCTGAGTTTTATTTATTTTTCACACAATTTAGGTTAAATTCACCTTGGCAACAAGAATTTACTCAATTTGAGTTTTTTTCTGCCATCAGCTGACCCTTTTGAAATTATATATGAACAGAGATGAACAAAGAGCAAATTAGAGTTAGTATTTTGATGGATATGCAAAAGAAGAATGCAACACTCTAACTTTCATGAAAAATAAAGTTCTGTCAAATGGCAACAGAGTGACATGACAGGACAAATACTTTATATAAAAGTTATTTAAATATACCATTTAAAGCCACACGCCTGTACTCCTGTAAGGACTTTACTTCTGACTCTGACAAGTTGATCAAAAGGATGAGAAAAAGACGTATCAACCATATTATCATTACTTATATTTCAGAAATAAACAGTGGTTATTTTACCTCTTAAAGGTAAATATGACACATACTGACTAATGGGCTGCTAATAAAAATCATTTAATGTCTATCGAGTTTCCAAAATCCATGAGGAATTGACAAGCAAATAATGCAAATGTCTAAGATTTCAGCTGATGAAAATCAACATTAGGCCTAACTGACTATATGAAGATATTTCAAGTTTCGGTGGTTTAGGATGAATACCTATAAAGGTGAGAACATATTAATTGGTTAATAAGGGTTGTCAAGTGTAATTTCAAACACAGCAGAGCAGATATTTTTCCTTTTATTTTTTCTTTTTTTTTTTGATATCAGTTTGGAGTTTTTATAGTTTATTTTGGGGGAAGGGCTGATTTTTTTGTAGCTGCGCACAAAAGCAGAAAATGCACGGTGCAACTACATTGTTAGAGATGCAACTTGGTCTGAAGGGTGATAAAATATCACAGTGTTTGACAATCTGCCACTGAATTGTTTTGGATGATTTTTTTTTTGCTAAGAGTGTCGACAGTGTCATTGTGTCTCTACCACAATGGACATTACATTAGAAAAGTACTTGTTTCCTTTCTTTTCCAGAATATTAAGTACCTATGCACAATTTCAACACGTAAGTATGTTTCTATTTATAACATATTATGTTGGAATTTAGAAGGCCTAGGTTTCATTGCTGATTGCCAGTGCTTTTAAAAAATATTATTCAGTGTTCCAGCTTCTGGTGTGCTAGTAAACTTTATAAATAACAAAGTATTACTGTAATTCTGTGTCCTCAGATTAAAACTGAGTTTCTTGCTCACTCATTATTTTTATTTTTATTTTTATTTTTCCATTTGTGTATGTTTAAAGTATACTTGAACAGTTTGTTGTACTAATTCCTACAAGTATTCTTATGGTGTCCTAAAAATACCCCAGTATGTCCTTGGTAATAAAAAATGTAACTTTTTTTAGAGCTCCTAAACTCCTAGTAGTAGCAAACTTGTGAATGGTTCCAGTGAGTCTCATACTGCAGCATGTTTTCACTTACCTTTTTTGAGTATACTGGAGGATAGAGAAAAGATGAGCATCCCTAACTAGCAGATTTATTGTCAGTTTCTCTATATAAACAAAAGAGTTGTATGCTATGACAGAGTGATGAATAAGATAGTGTTTTTCTTCACAAAAACAATATGGTTTCAGAGGAAGAGATACACTTAATGACTGTATTTTCCAAATTTTTATTACCAGTGTGAAGATCATTGATCTAGTACTGCTAGAGGAACTTTTGCTATCATTCACTGATAGGGAGCTGTGGTATTTTCCAAGGCTTTAGGTGATGTCCCCACCAACTTAGTACATGCATAAATGTTGGGGTTTTTTTTTTCCAGTAATCAGGAACAATTGAAAGGCATCTTTCATTTTTTATCTATTTTTTATGCATTCCTTTTGGACATTCATATAAAATCATTTGGAGAGCTGACAGTTAGGTTCTAGATATAAGAGTACTAAAAACTAGTTCCTCGGAAGTTATTTATGTCTCAGTATTGACTTGCTGCTTTTCCAAATGCATGTGCTTTTTGTGCTTCCATGAGGCTGCAGGAGACTGGCACATGGCTGCAGGCCTGACCATGTGGACTCCAGCCTGGCCCCTTCTCCAAATATCTCTAGATATTTTGTGAGGATGGAACATTGTTTGAAGCATATGTGCATGCAATAGAGAATTTGCTGCTTCTCAAGCAGACTAAATACAGTTGAATGGGTTGGTGGGAACAGAACA
>VYZS01067683.1:19538-30590 GCA_013400695.1 Neodrepanis coruscans | reverse complement strand
AACAAAAAAAAAAAAAAAGGGTTATTCAGGCCCTAGAATTAAATACAGAATATTGTGTTTTATTAGCAGTCAAAGACAGTTATTTTAAGACCCTGAAAATATTTAGAACATCAAACCTCATATTCTATCATTCATTCAGCTTCCTAGCAAGTGATCCGTGTTCTTGATCCTCAAGTTTTCCTAACAGTCATGCCCCTTTTATTGCAACTATTTTCCAAAACATTCTTAGCTCTTAGCAAGCATGCTGGAGAAGTTCACAGAGTCACGGAATGTCCTGAGTTGGAAGGGACCCAATATGATTGCCAAGTTCAACCCTCAGCCCTGCACAAGATCATCCCCAACAATCATAGCGTTGCCAAAGAATACCATCCAAAAACATATTGAACATTCTCAGGTTTGGTGCTGTGACCAAGGCTCTCCGGGGTATCCAACCACCCTCTGGGTGAAAGTTACTTTATTTGGTACAAATATCTGTGATAATGTAAAACCCCTATCTCAAAGCTACATGCTTAACTAGAAGTATTACTTTATATATAAAGCACTGAAGTTCCCTCATGAAACTTTTGAAAAACCTGGTGACAGCTGGAGGAGGAAGAGAATGTGATAATGGAGACAAACGTTCCCATATTTATGTGGTTTGGCCAGCGTGGCCAGAGTCCCAAGAGAGACCTCTGGTTCACTGACCACTCTATAGCCCTGGGCAGGAGTGAGAGGCAGTGCAGGCAATCAAGAGGCTGGGTCAGGGGTTCCAGGGGGTATGGTGTGAGCAGACTACCAGATGGGCCTTTTGATTGACCCCTCTGCCATGTGCTTTCTGTGCTTCCATGAGGCTGCAGGAGACTGGCACATGGCTGCAGGCCTGACCATGTGGACTCCAGCTTGGCTCCTTCTCCAGTCTGAGTTGGTTCTGACCCAGTAACAAAATACTAAATGATCCAGTGTCTCACAGGTAGCTGTGAAACAAAACTCCCTCATTGCAACTGCAGCTGTGAAACTGATAATCTACTTCCATAAGTACTTCCACAGTACTTAATCTATTTTATGCATGAAGCATTCAGGATAGCTTTTATGAGCCCTTACATTAGTCACCTGAAACTTCATCAACTTTTTGTGTCCTAAAGACAAATACTGTGTTGGAGAAAATTTTTTAAATGTTCTATTCTTGCATCACTCACCTCAGATTCAAAGCTGGGATGTAGTTCCTTTTATACTTAGTGAATTTGTTATTGACTTCTTGTTCTTGCCTTCCTTCTGGTTGCACAAGACAAACAAAAAGTGATATGATTTTGCTCTTTCCATGACCATAACTTTCTCCTCTGGTGCAAAATTTCCATTATGCTGAGTTGCTGTCTGTAATTATGTGTTCTCATTTCTTGTGTGCCAGCAATGATGTTACACTGTGTAGTGCACTTACAAAATTTTAGCATTAAGTTTTGTGGCTTTTATGACTTTTTAAAATGCAACAGAGGGATTGTTTATTAAGCTCAAATATGAATTTGTTTATTTATTCTAGGAATAAATTGACATTGCCTAACGAAGTCAAGAACTGCTGCTTACATGACCTGAATTTGATTCTGCATTATATAAATGAAATTATTTTTGCAATAGAGTCTGTTAGATGGAAATGTGTAACTAAAAACTCTGTAAAGTGAGGTACAATAATGAAAAGTCTTCATAGTTTCAAAATACTGGATTTGAATAAACATACACAAAATTAGAATATGCATATCTTAGATCATTGCTATGTTTTCTTAAAATCTAATTATTTTGCTCATAGCTTAATGTTTGTATCTGATGTCATTTCAACATATAAGGAACTTTTTACCCATTTCCATATGACAATCCACAGTGTTGTAAAGTAAATCTGCAGATTCAGTGATAAATTGAAAGAATTTGCTGTTGATAACATTGGCATAAATTTAAAATTGTTCAACACGGAGAGATTAATTTTCTGTAAGATATAGTGGAAATAGTTAATTTGTTTTTGTGCTATAGAGTGAATATCAGATGTACAACAACACTGAAATTGTTGCTTTTCCATAACTGTTTTGTCACTGGGAATGAGTTACACACCCATTGCTAATTTTTGAAATTAAAACCCAAACCAAACCCAAAAACAAACACACAGAAACACAAAAAGCTCAATAAAACCTAACAAAGACAATGACAACAAAACTACAAACCCCAAACAAAACAAAAAAACCCAACTTGATGTTTTCTAATATGTAGAAATTTAACATCAATTTGCAATTTCCTACAGTATATTTTATTTGAATGTATTTTCTATCTGTGTGTCTTGTTTTACATTTTGTAAGGTTTTGGTTTGTGTCCTCTGGTAGAAGAAAATTATTCACATTATCATCTTTTCCCAATTGTCGGTTTTTCCAATGGTTCTCATGTTAAGCTTGCATTTTACATTCTGCATTTAATCTCTGACTAATGCTTATGTTCTTCAGCTTGTTTTAAAGTCCAGGTGTTGCAGTCATCCAGATTGACATTTGGAGGACAGGGCGATGGCATTAAAAATCTTCTTTTTGAGATTGGAGATGGTGTATGTTTTGTCTGAGATTTGGCACCACATGCCTGTTTAGGCATCCAGTGTTAGAATCTGCAAAAGGAAGAAACAGTTAAACTAAATGTTCAAGCCAAAAGTATATCTTAACCATCTGGATTTGCTGTTTCATAGAATCATAGAATGACTCAGGTTGGAAGGGACCTTAAATTCTCCTAGTCGCAACACACTACCGCATACAGGGAATCTTTCTCCCAGACCTGCTAACTCAGAGCCCCATCCAACCTGGCCTTGAACATTTCCAGGAATGTGGCACCCACAACTTCTCTTTGCAATCTGTGCCAGTGTCTCACAACACTCACAATAAAGAATTTCTTTCTGATATCTAACCCCACTCTCTTCCAGTTTAAATTCCTTACGTCTTGTTCTATCCCTACATACCCTGTAAAAAGTCCCTCTCCAGCCTTCTTGTAAGCCTCCTTTAAGTACTGGAAGTCTGCTATAAGAATTTATTATTTATTGCATTTACTTCCTGAATCATAATGGGCTACTGAAACATATTTTTTTGAGATATTTTGTAGGTGTGTTTTAGCCAGAAGTGGATAAAAATAATGTAATAATGTTATTGGGAATGATATTTCTGATATTTTACTCAGCAGCACTTTTGAGGGCTGTGAACCCTTTATCATTCAAAGAAGTGGTGGTAGTGGAGTTTGCCACAGCATTTAGAATATAGAATGGAGAAGAAAAATATTAATGAGACATCATGTTTTTCATTGCACCTGAAATCATGCTCCTGCATTTCATGTCTTTATTAACATAATATTATTTAAAGAAGACATATAAGGAGCCTAGAATTTGTGAAAAGGTACAAATAATTTATATTTAATGATATGCAACCTAAACCAGTCTGTAAAATGCAGGTAAATAGCTTAGTTTCTCTCAGTGTCTACATTTCAATAAGGTTGTTCCAAAATATTTTGCCATTATTAGCATTTTAATGTATTCCCATTCATTCTTCCCTTCCCTTCCCTTCCCTTCCCTTCCCTTCCCTTCCCTTCCCTTCCCTCCTTCCCTTCCCTTCCCTTTTTTCCCTTTCTTTTCCTTTCCTTTTCCTTTTCCTTTTCCTTTTCCTTTTCCTTTTCCTTTTCCTTTTCCTTTTCCTTTTCCTTTTCCTTTTCCTTTTCCTTTTCCTTTTCCTTTTCCTTTTCCTTTTTCCTTTTTTCTCCTTCTCTTTTTCTATTTCTTTTTCATTTTTCTTCTTCAATTACACAGTGAAATTGAAGTTACAAACATTGGAGTAAGGGACTCTTGCCAAAACACTATAGGGCCTTAAATATAAGAAAACTTTTAAAGTTACTACAGATTGATAAAAACCTCACCTCATCTGTGTCTATTATAGGAAACTTTACTGTCTAATATAACTTTACAAATAAAAGCTGTCTTTAGAATTATTTTACAGTGGGCTAACTGGAAATAGAGTTTATAGCTGTGCACAGTAAAGTGTTAAATGTGAAATGCCACACCTCTTTAAAGTCTTTGGAATGTAAAACCTCTCATTGTTACAGTGGCTGAGTAAGCTGACATATAAGCTGTGAAGTTTTATGTATTGAAATGAGATGTTATTTTGATGATATATATATTTGTCTTGATATTTGTTTGCAAACCAAAGTAAGTTTGTTTTAATTAAACAGTAGATAGACATTGTGAGCTGAAAACTGGTCTGACAGTAATATGAAATTCTGAAAACAGTTACCTATTCTAATGAAAATGTAAATAGATTATATATATTTTTGTACTAGAATTGCAGTGTAAATATTAATTTTTTTCACTAATCTTTCCTTAATCTTTTGTCTTTCTGGGGTCATTTAGCACTTCATGTTATTTTTTTCTCTGTGTTCTGAGAAAACCTAATTTTCCAAGAAATTCTATGTCACATTCACAGCATGGAAGTTAGTACCTATAGGAGACACTCTACACACTTCTGAAAGTGTGACATTTAACTACTTTGCATTTGATCAACCAAAAAAGTATCTTCCTAACTTTCAGTATATAGATACTGCCACAAGATATCCCTAGGCCTGAAACAAGCCAGTGTTTTAAATGCTGTTTTTGGTAGAGTTAAAAGTGGATGCTCTCTCAGCAATTTTAGTAAAAAAAAGAAAAAAGAAAAACAAAAACCAACAAAAAAACCCCAAACCAAAACCAAACATTTCAAGCCCTAGAATCTTCCTTTCAATAATTCTTTGAGCTCCAGTCTCAAGTAAAGCTAGATATCAAATTCAATTAATTGGGCTAAGAAAGACTTTTCACATGGTTATGCTGCTTTAATCAGAAATAAACCTGAAAGTTATTCCTGGGATTCCATGGAGAAACTTTATCAAAATAACAAATGACAAAAATCCCTTTGCAGAACAGTCAAGGGATAGCTAAGCACTGAAGTCAATACTTCAAGAACTTAATATTTAAGTCCTTATTCTGGTATTTTATCATTATCTTACCTTTAGGTTCTTCAGCCATCTCTATCATCTCCTTTGGTTCAGCGAATAATGTTAAAATAAAGTAGAAACGTATTTGGGAGAAATAAAATAGTAATCTAGAATTTTTTTTCAGGGCCTTAAGTTCTTCATCACTGATGCTGACAATTCGTACTGGCTTTCTCATACTTGATCAGTTCTTCTTCCTTTGGGATTATTCAGTTTAGAAGAGCATCTGTCTTTGGTTTATAGATCACACATATCAAGTATCTTCAGGACACATCATCAGGACACACCATATATCTCCTGGATATTTGTGCCAACCCTAATGTTGTTCTAGCAGGTATCAGGATGATGGAAGCCCTGGTTGAACATCCTGCTGTTATGTGACTCACGATCTGTTTAAAAAAATTTTCAAAGGAATAATTTAAGATTTTTCACGATTATCTCTTTACAGCCACTACATATCTATGAGACTATCAGAGCACATTTTTCTATTCTATTTGTTTAATACATACATAATCTAGTAATTGTGCTCTAAATGACCTTTGACTACAGCTAATGTCCTGCATAAAGGAAATAATGGTATCTGTTTAACTATTCATTCAGTTCAGTTTACTATGAATCATTCTAAAATCTTAGCAAGACCTGAAAGATTTCAGCTGAAAGAATATTAACCGATTATAACTGTAAGACAGGTGACTCTAAACAATGAACATTATAAGACATAGATAGCAATTATTTGATACTTTAACTATTTTGAGTCTGAGTGACCTATACTTTTTCGTATAGGTTTGCTTTTGCAAATTAAAAAAAAATAAAATTGTGAATCAAATTACAAAGCAACCTAAACTTATCTTGGTTTATGTCAGGTATTTCATTGTTTGGATTGAGTTTACTATGATATTCTCTTGTAAACTTTCAAGATCACATGATGTCTGAGCAGATTATATCTGTTTTGATAATCCATAGGAGATGGTACCAAATAAAAACAAAACTTTGCGTTTCATTGCAAACTTCCAAAAAGCATCATTTAAGTTTGGTAATAATTTAAAGTGATGCATATGCTATCAAACGATTTCAGTGATGCGATGTTTTGGCCTCTACTTCAAGTCTGGAAAGGTTTCTTACTACCATTTATGCATATTAGATTTGGAAGGGAAGAGGGCTCCTTGGGTCCATTCTATCTTTTTTAGGCTAATAGGAGGAAGATAAACTGAGGTTAGACTAGACTAGAGCCTTCTGGAGAGTAATACTCATGTCACTGCAGGCAATAAAGTAGAATAAAATACACTTTGCATTCTCTTTTTTGAAGTAGATTTGAAGAGGTGTGAAGCTTTTTATGTCAAATCCAGTAAAAAGAGAACAATCCTTGGATACATGAAAGGAGATTAACTACTCATACTGATTGCAACATAATATGTTCATGTTTCCATTTTTGGGAGAAATAAAACTATTTCCTCTACAATAGGTTTAAATTGCTTTACAGAGATCTTTGTCTGCATATTGGTTATCTATAAAACATGAGGGCAGGTTGGTTTTATGCCGTCTTTTATATTGAAATAGTTTTAAAGAAATTTAGACACAATGCCTTTTTCTGGAAACAGGGTGTCGTGGTTTTACCACTAGGAGGCGTGGTACTGACAAGAGAGATCCAATAGAAGCAACACGCACCCCCCAAAAAAAGAGAAAACAAATAACAAGGTTTATTTTACACACACAGAAAACCGACAATAAAGTGCAAAGACAAATTAAGCTCTTCCGGGTCCAGCGGTGAATAGGAAAACTCTAGGGTAACGCTAGGTCTCTGCTGGGGGCTCCTGAAAAGGTACCGGGACAATTAAAAAAACTGTGACTGCCCACCCTCCTTTTCCCCGGGAAGGAATACCACTGCTGATGGAAAGATGTGGTCCTCAATCCATGTCGCTGTCACTGGAGTCGCCAATCAGCCTGCGCAGGGGCAAAACTCGGCACAGAGGCAAGTAGAGATGTTATCCCAACCAGCTCCGCCGGAAAAAGAGGAAGATGGCTGCCCTGCTCACCTTTTTATAGGGGACCAATCTTTGCGAAGGTGCAGGTGGCCCCCAGGCGACTGTTGCCCCCTAGGATTGGATGGTTAGCACCCAGGAACTGCCCTTAGTGAGAGGCTCTGCGTGTATGCGCGGGGCGCCGAGCCCAGACCAGGGGGTGCAAGTGGCCCTGCCCGGCGTCCCGAGGGGTCCCGGGCTACCCCGACCTGTGCCAACACTGGCTGCATGCCCCGGCAGCTGCACCGTCGCGGGAGGGCTAACACCGGCTCCATTCTATTTCATGCACATGGGAGACCCATCGCCCATGCGCGGAGCGCCGAGCGCCGAGCCGGGAGGGGGGAACGGTTTTAGCTTCAACCTACAACATAGGAAAACCTGTGAGTTGAGCAATCTGTTCAAGGTTTGTGAGTGTATAAATGTGTTTGATCCTGGAAAAATATTTGGCAGTGTGTTGTGTAGGAGAGTCCTTCCAGCTCTGTGCTGTAAATCGCAGTCTGCTGCCCTTGCAGAAAGCAATTATATACACCAATTCACAAATTTATTAATCTCCATTTTACAAATTCACTCCCAGTCTCCATCCTGTAACACCCGGAGAACAATCTTTTGGAATCTCTCATTTCAGGTTTCTGCACTTTGTGTGTATACTGAAAGCCTGTATGCATGGTGTCTATGCCACCCCTAGTTCCCTTTGTCCTTACATTTACATATTCACAAAAAATGGACAAGTCCTGCAGAGAAAAAATAATGGCTCTTAGTAGATAAATTGGAATGTGGAATAAAAATTATGAAAATTTTTAGTGTACTTTCGTTTTTCAGATTTCAAGAGGGTTATATTTACTCTATAAACTGGTACCTGGCAGTTCTGTATCCATTCACAGAACATATCTGAAATATATTGTGGCATATTTCTTGCCATGTACTTTTTCTCCTCTTAAAAGTCTCATTTCTGAGACATACCAGTCTGTCAGTGTTTTATGATGTTCCTGTCCTTTTCTACACTACTGATGCATCACAGCTTTTTGGGATCCTATTCAAGTGTCAGGATATTTGGGCTCTTTTTGTTAATACATTCTGTTGTATAAACCAGCTGGTCATACATATGCTGGTGTATGAATTCTTGGTTCCCTTCTTTATGGTTTCACAGTTTCTTTCTGTATGCTGATAAGATAAAATCTAATGTTTGCACAGCATTACAAATATGCTCTGACTACATGGTGCCGGGCCTGAATTAATTTCTCTTGAGAGACATACTAACCCAGTCCCTGGCTGATGTGCATGTTCTGCACTCTGAGTTCAAAGCAGTATTGTGCCCTTATGTGCTCTGTGAATATACTAGCTCTGTGGGATGTAATCTGAAGTTTCTTGTGGCATGCTTAAGCATACATATAGGCGTGGGTCCATAATCTTTGTGAGAACATGTATTGGAAATAAATATGGAAATAATTATAGTTATTGAGCAGTCCTAAAATATGTATAATATGTTAAGTATATCAAGTTAAATGAAGCCACTTCCTGAAATCATCATTGCTTGTATTTCTAGAAGGAGCAGATCTGCAAACAGCCGGAGATTAAACTCAAGAGGTGCAAAGTCAACGGAGTGGTAAAAACAACATTTTTGAGAGCCTGTCAGGTTATTATCATCTCTAGCAACATGAAGTCTACAGCAGTTTGTGAAGTTTTACTTTTTTGTCAGTGTTTTACAGCATGAGTTTCATTTCACTGATAACAAGTTGTCCATGTTTTCTTAGAAAAAACTATTTAGATGTCAGTAGGATACTCTCTCACAGTGATTTCCACCCCACACCACCACAACTTAAGAAGAATATTTCTAATCATACTTCCCTAGTTATGAAAGCCTCTCTTTATTCTCAGTAGAAAAGTAGGCCCTTTTTGTCGTTCAAATTGGATAGATTCACTGTGGTTTCTGTTTTACCTTAATAACTTTTATCTGTTGCTAGAATGTAGCTGACCAGAGAGGTTTTGTTTGAATATTATTTTTTTTTCTGTAGCCAAGGTGCTTTCCTCAAGTCCCCTTTCCTCAAGCCAGATCGGAAAGGACAGAGAACAAATTAGAAATAGTAAAAATTACATTTAAAAACACATATTGCTTTTCATAATTTGGTTTTCATTATCTGATGATTGTAGGCTACTGTTTTGGCAGTGAACTTTTGTGTTTGTATTTTTGGTTTGTTTTCTTGCTTGTTTCTTCGTCTTTCAGTATTCAACTATCTTTTTATTCCAGAACTACGTATCAGAGATCCGTGGTATAAATTCATTGACTTCAACACTTATTCTGCTGGACAGTATTTAGAGGAAAATGCAGAGGGCTGATTTTACCTGCTCAAACTGGTTGCTAGAGCACACATTTTAGACCACTGTAAATTTTTTCCTTAGCAGGTACAAGTTCGTTGTTTCTGTTTCCTTCCACACACATGTGCACTGTAAGTGTAGAATTATATCTTGGAAGATTTATTTTGAGGAGATAAGGGCTCTGTGTCATTCAAAGGAATTTTTCCCCAGAGGAGAGAAAGACGTGTCCCAGAAATGCGTTTGTGTGTTTTCTTTCCCTGAATTCCAAAGGGGCTGGCTCCCTGTCATGAGAAGAAGTTAAGTTCTGCAGACTTTTCAGAAGACCCCCACAGCTGGTCCAGGAGAAACAATAAAAACTTCAAGAAGAACAGGGATGTATCTTTTCCACAAGCCCAGTGTTTTAACAGCATTAAGTTCAGTGTTCTCTTAAGTCTACTGTTCTCACCTTTGGAAATAAATTTTCCTGCAATCCTTCCACTGCCTGGTATTTTGGGGGTACCTGCACATAATCTGTCTTCTCATGCCCTTTCAGGGTGGAAAAAACCAACCTAACAAGAACTCAACAGACCTGGGAATGCTTTAAACTTTTTTGTTTTCTCCAAATACAGAGAAAATCTTACAGAATTTCAACGCTGACTATGTTCCTCCTTCATTTATTCTCATAAAATTAATATATCACAGAGAGAAAAGAAACTATCTTGGATTTACTCTGAAATGCTAAAGAATAAAATTTGGATAAAGTTGTTACTTAGAAATGAAATGGAATATTGATCCCTTTAATATGAGAAAAATATGGTCAATGTTCAAACAAATGTCTTTTAATGACTGTCTTAAACACAGTCCAAATAGAATTTTGAGTTATTCTAGTAGGTCTCCTTGGCCTGAATAATTACTGAATTATTCACCAATTATGTAATAATAATAAAATCTAATTATAAGAAACTTTTTGAAATTTTTCGAAAGTTTTCTCTTAAGCGGAGAGGAAACGAGACCTTAAAAATTTAGAGTGCTTACTTTTTACAAATGAGAAGGGTACTGCCTAGCCTTTTATCACAATTAGTCTTCCATCTTATGTTCATTTTAACTTCAGAAAAGTTCTGAAACGAAGTAGAAAAAAAAAGAGCAGCACAGAGTTTAGTTACTTTCCCTCAAAAAATATGAGGAAAAAAAAGCAAAAAACCCAAGAGTTGATTTTGAGACACTTAGAACTGGGGAGGCAAAAAGGTGACACACTGAATTCCATAACAAGTTTCTTTCTTTTATTTTCCACCTGTTTTGGGTCTCACCAGTTTGTTTTCATAAACACTATTGATGTTTCAATGTCATAAGTCTAGCAGAAGCAAAATCTGAGGGAAAAATTAGCAGTGCCTTATCTGACTCAGTCTTTTATGCCTATTATTGCTTAACTTTCTTTTTCTATGGAGAGCCATTAAACAATTAAAACCCTTTCAGATTTTTAGCAAGGCATTAAGGGCAGAAATATTGGAGTCTAATATTTTTTCTTTATTATAGTAGAGAGTTTGAACTTGAATTTTGCATACCTTTTGCAGTACTTTATGCATTATAGTAAGAAACAATTCTTACAAGAGAAGAAGTATAAAGATATAAGACTCAATGAAACATGGGAAAAGTGAAATCCCAGTGACCTAAAAAGAAGGAAAATGACATCATAGAAAATAAGAACTTGGATTAAAAACTGAGCACAACTCACCCACTATAGGAG
>VYZS01067682.1:15458-45798 GCA_013400695.1 Neodrepanis coruscans | reverse complement strand
ACAATTTTCACAACCAGAGTAACATTTTGTCAACAAGAAGGCTATCAAAAGATTTTTTTTCTTTTCTTTAAATTGAGAAGACAGGTTTTTCAGTATCAGCTGTACCTGTTAGTAGGTGTAAATGTATGTGCCTTATAAAGATATTTTGGTTATGAAAAAATACATGGAATGTAATTAAATGCTTTTGTAACAGAAATATTCCAAATCTTACTCTAAATACTTAGCTAAGGAAAAAGTGCAGGTGAAACCTTCATTGATATCGCACTGTCATTTATTGTCCTTTTCTTGGCATGAGGATTTCCTGGGCCACCAGTATCCTACAGGCACTGAGCTCTAACTGCAGCGTGTCAAGTTGTCACTGGAGTTGTTTCCTGATCCCATCTTCTAAATTCTGGCATTTCAGTTTTCTTGATCCTGAGCAAGCATTCCTTGTTTCAGGGTGGGACAGGGCAGGAGGTGGCTATCTCGCATCACCTCACGCTTTCTTGATGCAATAAAGCAGGACCTGCACATTCAGCAGGTGTTCTGGAAAAGTTTGGTTTGGTTCTGTGATTGCAAGTACCTTGGGAGTCTTAACTGTTCATAGTTTAAGGAGGATGAACCAATACAAGTCTTGGACAAAACTGTTTTGAATAGTGAATTGTTGATGACAATATGAAAATAGGAAGGAAAATCAAATGATAGGTCTCTTAGTACATTCCAGGAAATAATTTGGATCAAAGTCTTCTTTCTGGTCCATCATTAATCCTTAAAAATGAAAAACTGGAGGCAGCTTGGTCTCCTTGCTGCACACTAAACCTTTGTGATACTTTGTTATTGTGTAATATTTAGATTTGCAGCAGTTTTGCACAACTTGAATGTTAAATAGGAACAACTGTGGGCCAAAATGAAGAACTGTCAATCCCAGGCACCTGTATGATAGGAAATGCTTAAAGAGTGAAATCGAAGGATGTGCCTTCTGACCCCTCTCCTGCCTTTCCCCACCCTGGTTTCTGGCAAGCTGCTGTCTGGTCTGTGCTACTTGTAAAATGTTGTTGGGTTTGGTTCAAACTATTACTTTGTTGGGTTTTCCCCTCCATTCTGGAAATGCGTCAGTCAAAATATTGGATGCATAGTGGGCATCTCATTGTTTATTCAGATTAAGTTTGGCTCTCAGATGAACCCTCGTGTACAAATTACACACATGTTCATAAAAAAAATCCCTAGCAAATGTTTGGGCCTCTGTTGCAAGGGGTTTGCAAAGTTAGAATTAGTCCCTTAGGTTTCCTGTTTATGTTCTGGGTGCAGAGACAGTCCACTTCGAGTGACGGTACATCTGTATTTTCCTTGAAATGTATTAAGTAAAATAATTTAATTCAGTGTGAAATAGCAATTTGAAAAAAACCTACAGATTTGTTCTATGGAAGTGGGATGTTGCAAGAGAAATCTAGCTTATTCTGTTAAACCTGGAGTAAAATGGTTTACTGACATCAGTTTATACCCCCCTGAAAAGGGAAGAGGTGTAAATGTGTATGCATGTATTGTGTGACTGGATCGTGCAGGCGATTTAACAGCCTGCCTAGCTTTATGTTTAATGAATGTAAACCAAATTATTTAGTTTGCTGTTTGGCATTACAGTAAAACCTGAGACACTTGAGGACTGCAAGAGAAACTAAATTAATGATGGCAAAAGAGGAAGTCTTCTGCATGGCCGGGTGGCTTAAGGCAGAGGACTGTATTTGCAAAGTTGACGTAACACGCAGTAGTCTTCCTGGGCTTTTTTCTTTGCCCCCAGAGTTTAAGTCAGTCTTTCTTTTTTATGTACGAAAAATAAATGTGTTCAAAATTGCATCTCTGTCTGAGTCTTTATTTGAATTGGAAGAATAAATACTTGGAAGTCCTTTTTCAACATGTCATAACTGATGGAGGAAAGCTGCTCTGTGAATTAGCATAGTGCTCGCAGAACTCACATGTGTTTTACTTGTAGTAGCTTGAGGGTGTGGTGCTGTGAACACCAAGGTGTGTCTTTCTGTGTTCCTCAGAGTAGACCCTTACCTTGCCTAAGAACAGAATGTCGAGTGCTGGGATGTCTTCCTCACTACAGGAAACCTTAGCCCAGGAGCAGTTACTTCTGTGCCGCTCTGCCAGGATGGGCCTACAAAGCTGTAAGAGCTGTTTTTGAGGTGCAGTCTGCCATAGTCCCGCTGAGGCCTGAGGAGACTTCTGCAGTGCTTGGGGTTAAATGTGCGAGGAAATAGTTTGCTGGACTGAGACCTGTATTTGAAGCTCTCCAGTAAGGAAGTGCCTTATAATGTAACATGGAAGTACCTTTTGGAAAAGTATCAGCTTTCCAACAGTTCTCGCTCTGAGGCAGTGGGTGCTCCAGGGAACGCATGAGAAGCTGTTTGGTGTTGACAGTGGGCTGCAAACCCGCTGTCAGTTCTTAGGGTTTTTTTCTGTTGTTGTTTTTTTTTTTTTTCCGTACTCTGTACTGAATCGGTGACTTTCTTTTGGTTGTATGTCGCAGGCCCAGACTGACTGACACCTAAGCCTTCGAGACTTGTGAATATTCTGCAGCTATATACTGCAAATTATTGACATGCAAAGTGAGACATGAACCCCCCTCTTCGGGAACAAAAAGTGAGGTCTGTTAAGTACCAAGAAGACCTCAGTTATCTGTTTACAGCGTAAACTGCACCGAGGGGATGAAGACCACCAGCAGCGTGTGCTACTTTGCAAAACGAAATAATTTGCCATCTTGTGTTTTTATAATGCCTGTATTACTGTAGAAAGATGTAAAAGAAATAAATTAGGAAATATTTTGTTTTGTACTGCCATTCTTACTGTATTTTTATACTTTTTGGCAGCATTAAATATTTTTTTAAATTGACAACATGCTGTGGTGTGCACGTTATGTTAGGGAGAAACTGTTAAGAGCTTGTTTTGTGGAAAAAAGAACTGTTTTGCCTTACGGTTTCTTGATACCTGTCTTAACTGGAAAATGGCAAAAGTATTAGAATGTGCGTTATGCAAATATTTTCATTAATGCTAAGTATTGTAGTTTGATTTAGGAGGTACTCTTGCACATTTCTTTTGTAATACACCACTAAGAATATTATTTTATTAACCTGACCAGTTGGTTTGGTAGTCTTTATGTTTGCTATAAAACATGCACAAAATGTTCAGAGTAACTTTGTGAAGGGAAAGTTTTTGTTGGTGATGCTTTAAAGGGAAGAAAGATGGGAAATCTGACCTCTTGTGGCCCATGGTCCTGTTTAACTTAACAGGAGCTGAGGGCCAGGTGCAAAGCACTCCAAGTCAAGGGTGTCTGCAATTAAACTGGTTCTGGATTGTGCCATCACCATGTGTTGTATGCATAGTATTTTCCATCACATATCCCACCTTCTGTCAGCTTTCTCTGTGACACAGGATGGATTGGAAAGGGGTAAATCAGAGTGCTGCTTAAATGAGTTCTTCCAATAGGGTCAATCCTGTGCCTTCCGTAACAGAGCTGATCACAATTCTACAATTAATTGTTGATGTTCTCTGACAGTTTCAGATAAATCTTAACTCACAAAACCGCTATACATTTACTATAACTGTGGGGTTTTATATGTGATTTTGCACTTTGCATATTTTTGTAACAGGTTTTTGTATGAGTCATAGTTACTGGCAGTAAATTGGGGCAGTGAGGGGTCAATCTAGGCCAATTAAAGCAACTTTTGCTAAAATAAGCAGCAACCTGAAATCTTAGCAGAACTTGCAGTCAGAGCTGTGTTTAACTTGGAAGGGGAAGCTGAAGCGGGAGTACTTAATGCTATTGGACTAAAGATATGCTTGACACCATCCTGAATAGTCTGAATTGCCAGAGTCTGGCTTGTCCAAATATTTTTGTTTAAGGTGATTAGCATTGTTCTGAGCCTGTGTTGGAGGAGAAGACATTGTGACTTGATTCAGCTTTCATTTTCAAGTCGGTGCAGCTGTGAGACCAGGAGTGTTTATAACAAGAGATCAAGCTCTGCCAAAGCCACTGCAATAAACCCTGTTATTGTTGAATACAGGAACAGAGGCTGTTTATATTGCTTGGAATGTCATTGGATGAGACTTTTCAGCTGTTCATGCCTTTTGCTTTTGGCTGTGGCTTTGGTTTTATTTTTCCTCTCGGAGTTGAGAGTAACCGTGCAGTGCACGACTACTGGAAATGTGCAGGTGCTTTGCTATTTTACCTGCTTGCAATCACAGTTATCACACGTGTAACTAGTTTATCTTGTGGGGCATGGAGGGCTGAATATGCTAATCAAAATGCTTATTACCTTCAGTTCTTAAACGGTTTTCAGTTATTGAGCAGCTGGATAAAATTTTATGTTGGTCCAACTTGATGAATCAGCAAAGGAGATCAAGATGTAGTAGTTCCCAAACCAGGACTTTGTGAGGTTTTATTGAGGGCTACCTTGTTGACAGGAGAAGTCTTGGCTTACAGGCCCAGAACTTCTGCCCCACACATTTGTTTGGTTATTTCTACACAGGCAACAATTCTTGACCATTTTCTTGCTGGGAAAATGTATTGAAAAAAGTGAAGAAACGGAAGAGGCTGCCTTTGGAGAGAAAGGACCAAGTGAGTGTGTAATTGCAGCCTTTAAAGAAATGGTGTTAGAAGAATGATCAGACTTACAGATGATGGGTTTTTCCCAAATGAAAAAGCTGTGATTTACTGCCTGCCATTTTTTCCCTCCATGTCCAAGAGCAGTATTGTAGAGGTGTTTTTATTTTGCCTATTTTTCGCCGCGGCCTTGTTCTGCAGGAAGGTTTTGGTGTGTGCAGAGAGTGGGCTCGCCTATCCCGGGGCTCTTGATGCAGGAGCTCGGGCCGGCCAAGGGCAGCTGCTTCCCTCCCTGCGGCGGCACCTGGTGACCGCCTATGTCCTTGTTCCTCATGAGGATCACTGTCCTGTACCTTTTCCACAGGGAAAGGCTTGAGGATTTTCTCTTTTAGAAAGTGCTTCCAGTACCGAGTGTTCTCCTTTTGCCTTCTCGAGGTTTCACTTGGCTGTGCCTCTTGAGGAGGTACTGAACATCTATGGCCAATTTAAGAAAAATAACTGTGGACCAAATGACATCTGCATCTTTTCTGTCTGGTCCTTCAGTCCCTCAAGACTCAATTTGTTCTCCTGCTCTATATACACCTTGTAGTCACTTTTGAAAGGCTACAAGAAATCCTTTAGTGCTTAACAATAGTCAAGCTTGTCTTTTTACTCCTCCCAGGAATGTCTCCTTGGGCACAGGTATAAAAGGATGAACAGATTATCACCCTCAGCAAGTCTTTCCACTCATTCATTCTATATCACGTCTACTTTAACACATATCCGAAGTTCAGAACTAACACAAAGGAATCAGTGTGTGGGACTGGACTGTAGTTAATACAATGCATACAATAAATACTCGCACACAACAGGTTGGGAATTGGAGATGAGAGGGGAAGGGAGAAAAAAAAATTGGAGTCTATTCCTGTCTTCACCTATCCTGCATGGAGCTCATCTTCCACCTTGCTCACACCGTTGACTGTACCTGGTGCTTGGACAGAGCTCCTACAGTGCAGGACACTGGCACCCTTGAGTTTCTGTATGATGGTGAATTACAGATCCATTACTTTCTGTAAGGAAGCTGCTATCACACAGCAGCTGGCCTGTGCCTCCCAACACAAGTGTTGGGAATGAAGAGGAAAGCAGCCGTGCTCTTTTCTCCCTTCTGCCTCACAGCAATTTATGCATTTGGCTCAGTTTGAATATGGTTAATTTTTCCAACTAGTTTTAGGTTTATCAGACTTGCCTTGTGCTACACATGGCCTTTTGCTTGCATTCCCTGACTCCATCTACATTTTGACTCACCAGCTTATTAGTCTGGGATATCTATGGGGACTAAGAAAGATACATTTTGGTTAATTCTCACTTTTCAACCCCAGAAGCGACTATCTCACATCCATGATTTAAAGTTGCTTTTAAGTAAGCTGGTGTGACCCAGCACTTCCAAGAGATCAATATTGAACATATAACTTACTACAGCACAACAAGTACTATGAAAAACATTAAACATATGAATTGAGCATCACGCAACTGCTATCTCAGACTAAGCCTATAAAACACACAGATACCAGACTGCCAGCTATCAGGGCACTGTTTTCCAGTTCCCTGGTATCTTGGGGCATTGTATTCATGTTCAAATCAGTCTAAGCAGGACTAGAAAGCTTTAGTTTTAGAATCTCAGTAGCCCCTGGAAGTGGAACAGCAGTCTGGAAAAGAGAAGGCTCAGATGTGGCCTAATTGTGGCCTTCAGTACCTGAAAAGAGCCTACACGAAAGACGGAAAGAGACTTAGAAGGGCATGTAGTGACAGGTCAAGGAGGAATGGCCTTAAACTGGAAGAGCAGTTTTAGATTAGATATTAGACATTAGATATTAGGAAGAAATTCTCTACTGTGAGGGTGATGAGGTGCTGGAACAGGTTACCCAGAGAAGTTGTGGATGCCCCATCCCTGGAAGGCTGGGTTGGATGGGGCTTTGAGCAACCTGGTCTACGGACCATGGCAGAGGGGTTGGAACTAGGTATCTTTTAAGATCCCTTCCAACCCAAGCCATTCTACGATTCCAAGTAGCCCAGAAAAGACAGAACAGGCTGTTACGTTGCTTGTAGTCTCCCCAGTTGAATCCACCAAAACAGCAGTGCAAAGAGAAGGCAAAAACAGATAATTTTCAACCTTCACTTACATTACCAGGAAGTTTTGAAAAAAAGATCCAAAGTGGACATGGAAGAGGAGGGTTTTATCTTTGTAAGAAAATCCATGCCTACACATCACTCTCAGGTTCTCAGCTGCATTAAGAAACACCACAGGCTTGTCTATGGCAATAACACTTAACCAAAAAAAAAGGTTTCTTAAAAAATATTTTATTAGAAAAACCTTTCAACCAAAGTTACTCAAGAAACAACCGTACAAAACTTACTTCTTTGGTCAACTTGTGAGAGTTACCTTAATTTCTTTAGCTACCCACATACACCAAAGGAATTTTTATTAAATAAAGCATTTATGTAGACAACAAAGAAAGCTGCTGTTGCTTGGCAATTACTACATAATCACCACCTTGAGGGACATCAGCAACCGCACACGTGACTCACAGGAGAGTTCAGGGTCGATCAGAAGAGTGCAGGGGGAAGACCGTTGCCAAAAAGTAAGCGCCAGGAGCTCGGTATTTTCCACTGTGAGGGGGTATCTGTGGAACTGTTGCTCTGCAACAAAACCAGAATAATTCATGAAGTTTTAGGTACTAGTGTGGTAATTCTATCTCTGGCACAGCTATTAAAATGATGGGCAGCAGTACAAGTGTCAGTGTCATAGTTGCTTTAGAGAAGGGCAGCGGCAGGTAGAACTCAATGAAAGCTTTACACAATTTTTCCCCACACCTGTCAAACAAAAGAACCAGTGTTCAGGTTTGGTTTTTCAGATGGGGAAATTCCCAGTGAGATTTTAATCCAAATATATATTTAATCTGGGATATCCTTGATGACCGAGTTTCAAAATGAACCCAACTCAAACATTTAACTTTTCTAAAATTCATCTAAGTAACATTTTCAGTGTTCTTGTTTGAAGAAAATGAAAATAATAAATATAAGATACAAAAGCAAGAACTTCAAATTGAACAATACTTACTTCACTTTTAACTAGCTGGAGCCATTCATTAAGATAGTTAACAAGAACAAATGCATCAGGGATGTTGTCCCCCTCTGAGCAAAATTTCAGAAGAACTGCCATTTGAATTCCCTTTGAACAGCTGTAACAAAAATGACCAGGCATTTATATTTCTTTTTTAGACACAACAATTATATTTTAATACTATAATTAAGAACAACAACAATCTGCATATGGCTTGTTAAAAAATAAGCCCCCAAAGTAAAAATGTATGCATATATAGACAGATTTCTTTCCTCTCCAGACTTCCTTGGTTGCATTTTCACATCTCATGTTCTTTTTCTTAGTCTTGAATTTGTTCTTTACCTTGCAAGGCAGGAATCCTAAATCTTGAAGAGTCTTTTTCACATACTTAATTTACATCTTTGTGCTGGTGGGGCACTTACAAAGACCCTACAATATAATCACTCTTTATCTTTCTGTGTATTTCAAACCATCAGTTTTGCAGGCTGCGTATCACTACTTTACTCACAATACTCTCGTTTTTTCATTTATATATTAAGATTGTTATTTTTGATTTTTTTTTTCCCTTGAGTCCTGGCAGGTCTTTTATTTTGTATTTGAACATTGTTTCCATACTGAAGTCAGTAAAAAGGAAAGCATGGTATTAGTAACTCTGCTGCTGTTGGATGCAACAGTTTGGACATGTGTCAAAAATAACAGTTAAAAAATAAAAAGTCAATTTTCCCTCTGACACTTACAAAACAAGTATCTTTTTCCAGAATTACACAGTTGTGCCATAGTATTAATATCCAAAACTTAAAAACTCTGACGTGCTTTCAGCACTACTTCTGATGCACACACACATTTCAACAAAACCCCCACATCTAATTGTTTGCTGGCCCTGAAATCTTAACTTATTCTTAGTGCTCAGAATTGTTTTTGAGTTTGTTTTGGTTTTTTTTTTTCACAACTAATGATGGAACTATTTGTCACAGGAAACAGTTTTAGTAAAGTATCTACTATTAACCAGTTGTGGTTTGCATAAAATCAGATACCAGATTAATTGTGATCTTAACTGTAAAGCCGATTCCCTTACATTTTTATCATATTCTAACTTAATGATGCAGAATCCCCAAATTTTTTCCCATTTTAATTATGGGCTTGACCTGGAAAAAGTTCTATTCCTATAAAACCCTCTTCTATGAAAATAGGAACTTTTCTTGTAACACAGCAGTTTAAAAGATAATTTTACCCAAGTACTAAAACCAAGACCTCTGGTACCATTCTGTGCTTATCTTCAGGCAACTCACCTCTCAGTAAACAAGAGTTTCGTGATGCCACCTCCAGGAATATGCAGAACTTTGTCTGTATCGTTTATTCCAGGGTAAGCTGCTACTTTTTCCATTTCTTTCCAGTTTAGCTCCTGCATAAGGCCTCCAAGTGCTTTCTCAAGATCAGGTGTAAGTAGGTAGCGCAGTGGTGTCCTGGAAACAAATCAAGAATGCATTCAGTCTGACAAGGAAAGGTTGTTACTTGGGGCAGGCAGAAGATGCAAGCATTGAGGAATTGCTCTGACACTCCCTCCTTCCTCAAATCAAAGTTAGAAGGTAAGTCTGTGGTCTCAAAACAGTATAAACTACTGAACTTTCTACCACAAATAGAACTAAATTAACCACTTTCTATGGGCTCAAATAACTGGCAAGTACCAAATACATAAGCACATAAACAGGACAACTGCTTATGGCCGTTAAAATGATTTACAAAAATAAAATGTGCTTTTTCTTCCTTCAGATAGGAGGTGATTAATTTAAAGTCTGTTTGGGTAAACTTGGACTTCACTGAGATACAGTATCTTCACTGAGTATTTTTAATAAGATCACACTAGTAAATCTGTCATATTCTGTGTTATTCTGTGGTGCTGAGGGAGGTGGGAAGGTTTAAATCACCATAACTTATGAGTCAGATCTTATCAAATAACCACCAGTCCCTCTAATTTCATTCCATGTTAGCTGGCCATCCTGCAATTGTATGCAACTACCACTACATCTGGGATGTGCATAGGCCTAAACCTCCTTTAAGGACCTACATGCCTGAGGATAACAATTGGTCTTTTGCAAAAGTCATAATTATATTTGTTTTCTGTTAAATCACCAATTATGCTGCCCTCATTCAGCAAGAAATGCTTGGGTTTTACATGGGCAATCTCTAATAAAAATATGTATAGTCTAAACCTTGCAGTTGCCTCCCAAAAAAATAGTAACTGAAAACTTCCTATTAAAAAAAAAGACAACTTACTGTATTGAAGAAAACCTTCAAAATGCAGAACAACAACGAAGAGGTAAGAAACTAACCAATATTGTAACCAACTGTTAAAAATCTAAGCTGTGACCTGTATGTCAGCAGTGAATCTCTGACATTGCCTGCAGCCACAAGAAGTAAAGAATGGAGGCTCTGTTGCCTGACACTGCAGGGTGAGTGCAATTTGGTACAAAATAATCCTGTATAATATCAATTTTTAATAGTATACTAAGCATTTTATGACCTAGTACAGAGGCAAGGAAAAGCCAAACCCTGCCAAAAGTACTCGGAAGAGGGAAATGTGTCATTCCAAAAGCACCAGGTGTTTCCAGGAGACAGACATACCCCAGAAGTTGCTCGTCATCGCGCTGGTACGCGTGGCTGCTGGACAGAACAACAACTCTGGCACATCTGCTGCTTTTCACCCAGGAAAGCAGGGTTTCACAGAATGGCCTGTACTTGTTCTTTATGCAAAGACACAGGGGAAAAAAAAAAAAAAGAAAAGTGGAAAATATATCATGTCCTTAACAGTATTAGCTGCTATATATGTTCAGCAGTGATGTAAATTTTCCTTTACAATCACTTAGTCTTCAGCCTCAGATGTATTTTTAAGAAGAGCACTAGAGTTCTACCCTAAGTTGTTCACTTAATCAAAACTGCTCTGGGAAAAGCTATAGAGTTAAGATGAGACAGTGAGATCACACAGGATTTTTCCACAGTTTGAACTGCTAAAAATCTGTATAATAAATTTTTTTTTTCTGGCATGGTATTCTGCTAATTTTAAATAGCAGCTGCTGCCCAGTTAACAAGTAATTCTAAATTCTTCAATTTTACATAATTAATGCAGTTTAAATGAATACTATGAAATAATTGGCATGACACAAAAAAATTAAGCTATTACAAAGAACACACAAAACCAATAAATGCAAAGAAAAAACAACCCAACAAACAAACCCCAGACCATTTTGTATTTTCAAGACTATTAATAAATAAGAGATGTTTATACTAAAATCTACCAACATAGGCGGCTCTTGTGGGGTTTGGAAAAACAGAACAAAAGCTCAGCTCTCAATGAGTGAAGAGATCAGTAAAATCATATCAACTGCAGAAGGTGCTATAACATGAAGCAGAAAAATAGTTTTGTCAAGCCACCTAAACTATTTGCCAGCAGAACTATTCAAGCCAAACAGTGAAATTAGAACAGTCACTGAACATACTTACCTTTATAAAAGGTGATCTGATCTGCAGAACTACGAGTTTCTTTGAAGGTAACGAATACACTGCAAGAAGAAATAATTAGGTCTTGTTAAGAAGAAACTGAGAGAGACATCTGGGTTTAGAAACACCAAGATTTATCCAATTTAAAAACCTCAGGATAGTAAACCTTTCAGCTATCAATTCACATGGGAAAGTCTGACAGTGCTAAAAAATCGTATTTTTGTGCAATGTCTTCACTGGACTTTACTTCATTTGTACTAAATTCAAAGGACTAAATGAAGAAAAATATATGAAGATCTGCCACCTGTAATGATTCACATAATCTTTTTATGCAGCTTTGCAAAGATTAACAGATTATCCTTAAGATTCCTGACATTTAAGAGACTAAAGAAGAATTAAATTCAACTAACAATGTAGGGAAAGAAACTAAGGATTTGCAGGGGAGAAAGGGAGAAACATTACACAGGGAAAAAGGCAAACATAGGTAGGAAGGAAGGAAGAAGAGCAAATAAATATCCTTCTACACTAGAAATTCAGCTTGCATTCAAACAGTTTATCATAAGTATGTGCACACTTGATGTTACTTTGAATTAACACCACAGAGAATTTTGGCTGCACTGCAATAAGGCTGAAATTCAACATTTCTTACTGGTTCCACGTGTCAAATTGGTTATTCAAAATAACAACAGGAACAGTTTCCTCTGTGAAAAGTAAGTATGTTCTTATCTGTAGGTTACTGCATTTGTTATTACTGACCTCAATTTAAGCACATCCAGCAGAGTGTAACAACAAAAAAAGTCAATGTGATGTTCTTGCACCTTAAGCACCTTGTTAACACCCTCAGCATTCAATACTCACCTTCAGCATTTATACTCAGCTCCGTTGAGTTTTCCTCTGCTGTTGCATATGGGTTATTTCCAACCATTGGCACCAGGCAATCAGTGTAGAAGTAACCAACTTTAGTCATGTCCAGTGTAGAAATCACCAGATCTATTGCCAGTTGACCAACATTTCCCACGGACACTGCTGGCTGAAGGAACAGAAGTTACCCAACTACAGTGTGTTTTATGGATGATACAAGGTGCTCTTCAAATACTGAAAGTTTAAATTACTTCAGTTCTGGTCAAACATGATTTCTAAAAGCAGCTGCTCATCCTCTGACAAAGGTGATTTTTTCCTAACAGATTGGCAATACAGAATTTGGTCCCTGTCCCACAAAAAAACCCATCCTGGCCACTTCTGTGTATAATTGTGTCTCGTGGTAAACTTAAACAGAGGCTTGAAAACTTACCCCCTCCCCCTCATTTTTGGATAGAGTGTACATAACAGCCACTCAGGAAACTGATGTGAGATTGGCAAACCTCACACGACACCTAATGGTAGCACTGATATTACATTTTAAACCTCTTAATCGCAGATTGACAAATAGACAAGAGTAGATAATTTTTAATTTTTTTAAGGATGAAAATGCTAAGAGTTCTCTTGGATTAATTTCATAGGAATTGCTGCGGGTTATCACCAACTGGGGCAGATCCTGACCCAATACCCTGACCCAACGTGATGGCATGGAAAGAGAAATTCAAGACTTTGTGTCCTTCCGAAGAAACTACTACAGGAAGAACACAATAAATCTCACAGTTGCTTTGCCCTAATTTATAAGCAAATCAACGAATTGCTGCTGCCCGTTGCAGAAAGACACCGAATTCAACGCTGAGAGAAGGCGAAAGAGGATGCAACAGCACTCTGAGTGTCATTACATCCCGACTGGTACTCAAAAACCCTGTCACTCCCACAGGAAGAAAACAGCGGTGATGTAATTCCTGCTGCTCGTCAGCTGACCGGGAATGACTTCCCGCGCAGCCTGCAGAGTCATCCCAGGCTGGGAAGTGATGGGGTTACCTTCACCTGGCCCAGCAATGGGACAGTAATGATGCAGGCAGGAGAAATGATGGATTTTGTCCCACCCAGACACCGTCACCTCGGAGACCATCACCTGAGATCGACGTCATAACATGGGCAGATAAAAACACTCCCTAAAGCAATCCTAATCCGAGTTTTAAATACAGCAGAAATAAGGATTTTTTTCCTTGTTTTTACATTGGAAACATTCATATATCGCATCTAAACGAAAAAAAACCAACACCACAACCTTTTATTACAGTGGCAACACACGGGTGCTACAAATCTTGTAAAACCACATAGGAAGCATCAATTTCTAGAGCAGCAGCATATAGCGATTGCTCTAGAATTGCACACAGCTACTGCAGCTCGGCACGTAACACCCTGACAGGAGCAAACCCGGGGTGAGGAGAAGTTAAGATAATCGGAAGAGACCGTGCTAATCTCTGCTGGAGACAGCGCTGGGAAGAAAGCCCTCCAAATCCTTCGGCAGAGCACTCCACAGATGGCACACCCCGGCTGCCCAGAAAGACCAGAGCCCCTCCTGTCCCACCCCACAGGACTGGAGCCCGGGCAGCGACCCCTCAAACCCACCGGGGGCGGGGGCGAGGAGGGAGCGGGAGGGCGACTCACCATGAGCAGGGTGAAGCCTTTAAAGTCGGAGGCGGCGGAACCCCCGCCGCGGTCGCAGGGCACAAACATGACGGCCGGGAAGGCAGAAGGGAAGCAGGGATGGAAAGAAGGCAGGAAAGCAGGAAGGAGGGAGGGAAGGACGGAAGGAAGGAAGGAAGGAAGGAAGGAGGCAGGGAGGGGAGCGGGGCGCGGAGGCCGCGCTCACGTGTCCCCGGCAGGGGGCGGAGGCGGCGCTGCACGCGCCCGTTAGCGGGCGGTTGTTGCTCCTTCCCGCGCCGGCTCCGCCATGTCGCTGCCGCCGGAAAAAGCCTCGGAGCTGAAGCAGATCATCCACCAGCAGCTGCTCAAGGTGGGGCCGGATCTGCGGTACGGTGCTGGAGAGACTCCTCTTGCCGCCCGGGGGTATGTGCCGGCTGCCCCCCGGTCCGGCGGTGCGGAGCGCCGAGGTGCCAGCCCGCCGTGTGCGGCGGTGGCGGGACGCGCTCGCTGCGCGCCCGCTCCATCGCCCCGCTTTGTTTTCCCAGCTTCGGGACCTGCAGGTGGTTTCCAGGCACCGCTTTGCTTTCTTGTTGCTTTTTGGGGGCGAGGGTCTTGACCTGTCAGGGAAATAAATACGGCTGCTGTAGCTCATATATCGATTGTTAGTACGATGGTGAGTATCCCCACCTGTCATGCGGGAGAACTTGGAGCGATCCCGGAGGAGGGCCAAGTTGATTAGAAGGATGGAGTAACTCTCCTGTGAGGAAAGACTGAGAGAATGCGGATTGTTCAGCCTGGAGGACTGAAGGCGCAGGGGAGCCTTCCCGTACCTGAAGGGAGCCTACAAGAAAGACGGAGAGGGACTGTTTACAAGGGCATGTAGTGACAAGAAGAGGGGTAGTGGATTCAAACGGAAAGAGAGTGGCTTTACGTTAGGTATTAGGAAAAAATTCTTCACTGTGAGGTTGAGTGAGGCACTAGAACAGTTCCCAGAGAAGCTGTGGATGCCCCATCCCTGGAAGTGTGCAAGACCAGTTTGAAAGGGGCTCTCAGCAACTTGCTCTAGTGGAAGGTGTCCTTCCCACGGCAGGGGGGTTGGAACTAGAGGATCTTTAACGTCCCTTCCAACCCAAACCATTCTACGCTTTTATTTCGAGACCCAGTGGCTGTGTCCTTAACATCCTTCCTGTGTGAGAGACACGTTTATAAATCCATATGATTACACTGCTCAGATGTGGGCCAGACATTCTCAGGCTTCCCTTTGAGTGCAGGGAAGCTTGCAAGGGAGATTTACTACTTTTGTGCCTTATATACGAGTAGATAACTGTGTGCTTTTTGCCCTTAAAAATGAGAAACTGTTATACTGAGCTTAAACTATGAGGGACACGAGGAATTAGAACAATGACCATTTTATAGTTGATGGATTTGTAGACTTTTTTGTAAGGAAGTTGAATGCAGGGGATGCTGTCAAAGAGAAGTGAAAATGCTCAGGTTTGCTTGTAATTTTTTGTCCTGGGAGGGACAAATGTAACAACAGTAGCTCATTTGATTCGTTCTGAAAGGAACAATATTTTGGTGCAGTTATTTCTGTGTTCCCGGGAGAATACCTTTTACTCTTAGAGACTTAGCTGTCAAGTCACAGCTGCTAACTTATCAAGAGATGGTAATTGTAACATAGTGACTTTTCTTTCAGATGGACGTCCACGGGAGGATACGGGAAGTCCTTGCTGAGACCATCCGTGCAGAGCTAGCACCTGAGCACCAGCAGTTATCCACAGAAGACCTGATAAAAGCCTTAAGACAACGAGGAATCATTGATGATGTTATGAAGGAACTTAAATTTGTAACTGTAAGTAGCACTGGAAGAGTGAAAGTATTTTTGTTTATTCCTCTCACCGACGTGGTGTTTTGACAGAATGAAATCTTGCTACTTCTGAAGGTTTGTAATGGCTTTTCTGATTTGTGATGTAATAGAAGCAGAAAAGCTTAGTGCATATGCTGAAATTGGTTTACGATAATACTACATTGAAAATATTTGTTCAGTTTTGTTGCATGTCAAGTACTAGAAGGGATCATACTTAAGGAATGGCGTTCAGTTGAAATGGCGAATCCTTTAATTTTTAGAAGACTGTAGTAATACGACTGATGTGTCCCTTGACTCCTTAAAAAGTCTTAATTGTAATTCCAGGATGTGAATGAAAAGGAGAGGACTTCAGCTCCAAAACCAGCAACACATTTTGTTGACAGAGAACCACCAGTTTTGAAAAAAAGTATGTTCCTTGTTTATTTAAATGTTTGGATCATAGCTTTGAGAGGAGTTTGAAGTCTATGATTTTTGCACACTGAATTAGTAATCTAGTATGAACTGGTATAAAGGTGGATGTTTCCCCTGCTCATCCACAGGAGTTAAATTCATGTGAGCAGCAGCAATCAGTGTTGCATTAATTGTGACTTTTTTTAATTACTTAATTTATTTTACATTAAGATAACTTCCATAAATTTTAAAATTGTTTTCTCCTAAGCACTTGCTTCGAAAAAGTTTCTTTTTTTCCTAGTCTCCTGTTAGTTACCCGATATTTAACAATGTAATCTTTCTAAGATCTGTTTGTAGTCTCTTCATTTTTATTGCTACGCTTTACAGCTAACATTGACCCAACACGGAGGTATCTTTACCTTCAGGTTTTGGGTGGAAAAGCTTTTCTGGAACATCTTCAGGAACCGGAGCCTCTGCCTGGCCAAGTCTGTTCTACCTTCACCCTCTGTTTACATTTCCGAAACCAGCGCTTCCGTTCCAAACCTGTACCCTGTGCCTGTGAACCAGATTTTCAGGATGGTTTTTTACTTGAAATACACAAGGACAGCCTAGGTAAGGAATACTGTGGGTTTTAAGTTGATACTATTGGGATTTTTTTTCTGACTTAAAGAGTTATTGTCAAATATGTTTGATATTATTTAGTGGAATTATTTCTTTCATGGTTTTTTATTGTGTTTCCCTAAGGAAACCGATTACTGTATTGGATTATGCCACTTGTAGATCTTTTTCTGCTCTTGCCTCTTTTCCTTCTTTTCCACTCTAAAATAACTTGAATTTGACCAGCTTTATCCATAATGGGCAGTGAGGTGATTGTCTCACAGATGTAAGATGATACAAAGGTGGCTGTGGTTTTCATGAATTTGTGCTGAAAAGTGAAAAAGGGAAATGTAAATTTGTTGCCACATGGAAGGAAAACTTAATTGCAAGCTCAGTTTGACTACCAGCTGTCAAACACCTAGAGAAGAGTCAGTCATGCACAGCCTGTATTATCATTCTTCTGTTGGTAGCCAGGGAACATGGTATGAGCCAAGTATATTATGAAAAGATTTCTGGATATTGTCTGCATCCTGTAGAACAGCAGGGTAGCTTATGGAATATTATGGAACAGAGAGAAAGAGTTAGTGAAGAAAACAGTGAATATACCACACATTCAAAGAAAATCAGATTTTGTTAATTCTACTGCTCATGGGGTGGTATATATCATTGAGTCCAGCTTAACTACAGAGAAAGTTGTTCTGTATATATAATATATATTGTAAGCTGACCTGGCACTCCAACTTGTTTTAAGACTAGTTTTCAGTTGATTTTACTTAATGGTGCTTTAATAGTCTTTATTTTCTTAAATTCTAATTCCATTTAATTTTATTTGTAGCTGAACTGGTTGCATTGCTCAACTGCAAGAACTTCTTTATCTCCTCTGTAAATGAAATGTAATCTTTCTGTAGCTCTGTCCTAAACTGAGTTTGGTTTTAAGATGGGATCATTGCTTATGCTTCTGGACTTGAGGTTTTTCTTTATATTCATTGCATAAATTGCATTTTGTTGTGTCCTTTATTTTGATTTTGAGGATTTAACTTGGGATGATAATATTCTTGCTGTCTTATTTTGGTTTAATAACGGCAGGTGATGGAAGTAAGATGGTGGATGCAACCACTATGTTGTCTATATGCGATCCAGTGCATATGGTTCTGATCAAAACAGACATATTTGGTGAGACCACACTGGTAGCATCCTATTTCTTGGAGTGGCGATCTGTCTTGGCTGCAGAGAATGGAGTAACAAACACTGCTGTTGAACTCCTGGGTGTAGGTAAGGATAAAGAATAAACTTGTTATGATGACTTGAAATACGGGGTGCTGAGCTTGCTTATAAGCTTAAAACAGCGTTTTTGAGTTTTAGTTTAATACTATACCATAAAGTATCCTCAGAAAATGTCAAGAAGACTTAGTGGACAGATTTTTCTGTTAACAAGCTGCTAAAAATGAGATCCTATCTAGTAGTGGTCCCCAAGACTGAGAACTCTCACTATTGATTATCTGCAAAATATGGATAATGTTTTAGAAACAAATAAATGAAACAAAAGTCCAGCAGTTCATCCCCAGGAATATGTATCTGACCAATGCACTGAAGAGTAAAATGTAGCTTGTGGCTTGTGTGCCTTTCATAGCAAATTAGCAACTTTTAGAGAAAAAATACCTCTGCTCTGCTCCCATTTATTCCAGTAGCTGGAAGCATGTTTTCTGATGGAAGAGTTGAACAGCTTTTGTAAGGTGCTTAGCAGTTAATATGCATGTGGACTTTTGCGTGTCACTTGTCCCCACTCCCCTTTTCAGGAGTTCCAACCTAAGTTTTTAGGATGTTATGATTTAGTGAATAAAGACTAGATCTTTTGTCGCTTCCTAAGGGGTGTCCCAGAGTTTAATCAAGTAGCGGCTGCTGAGTCATTCGAGTATTCTTTATCCCAGTTTCTCTACCTGTTAGGTACGTGAACAATTCTTGATAGTTTCAAAACAGATTAAATTATACTTTAAAAATATTCTGAAGATTGGATATACTACCTAACTTATTGCTGATTGTTTTCACTATTGCCTGCATTTTTTTTGAGGAAGTATGATTTTTTGCAGTGCTTTATCCAGCAAATACAAATATAATAGGCTTATTTGCTGAGAGAATTGAGACTGTTCAGCCTGGAGAAGTAGAAGGCTTGAGGGACCAATAGTACCTTTCCAGAACCTGAGGGGAGCCTACAAGAAAGTTGGAGAGAGACTTTTTACAAGAGCACGTAGTGCCAGAAAAAGGGGAAAAGGATTCGAACTGAGAGTAGGTTTATATTAGATATGAGGAAAGAATTCTTTACTGTGAGGGTGGTGAGCTACTGGAACTGGTTGCGCAGAGAAGCTGTGGATGCCCCATCCTGAAAGTGTTGCTTTTTTGCAAGGCCAGATTGGATGAAGCTCTGAGCAACCTGGTCTAGTGAAAAGTGTCCCTGCCCATGGCAGGGGGATTGGAACTACACGAGCTTTAAGGTCCTGTCCAACCCAGGACATTCTGTGTTTTTTTGGTAATCATTTGGAAATGTAGAGCAAATAAGTTGAGTCTAATACTCAGATAGGTAATGGAGGGAGTTAAATGTCCTTCTCATTAGCTTTTTTCCAAGTAATAAATTATCAATCCAGTAAATCCAGTGCATTTTCTCCTTTTCTAAACTCTTTTCATGGTACAAAATGTACCAGGAACATCAAAGCGTGCTGCCATCTCGGATAAATAGATGAACTATTATGTGAGATTTCCATTGCTCGTATCGTTTATAATCCCATCTGTAAACTGTTTTGTAATGCTTCTTGCTGCTTATGTAATTTTAAATTTTCGGCATTAGGCAACGACATTAATTTGGGGGAGGGAGGTCTGTAGTTTGTTGGTTTTTTGTTTGGGGGAGGTTTTTTAAGTTGATTTATCTCTTACAGAAGTATGACAGTAATAAACTGCCTTGGGGAAGAAGAACTTCACTTATTTCCAGCCACTTAAATTTGAGCTACCTGTGTCATCAGTAGGAATAGGCACATTTATAGTGTGTGCTAATCTCCAACTCAGTTTTAGATGCCTATTTTAGACATTTCTAGAGTACTATTCTTCTCATATGTCCCAGTACTGGCTGCAAGTAGGGCCTTGGATAATTGTCTTGGATCTAGAGGTCTGTGTTTTGGGATGTTTTTTTGGTCATATTACACTTTCTTATAGCCCCATTTGAATTTGAAATTTAACTAAAAATTCTCATTTTGCCCATATTTGAAGAATTTGAATTACTTTTTGTGATCATATGGCTTAACATTTATTTTAATTGCTTGCTCCTGCATAGCTGAAATAATCTAAGTAAATTGAATGTAAGAGAACTGATGGAAATTTATTTTGGTTCAAAGGTACTGAATCAAAGGTTTCTGTTGGTGTTTTAAACATCAGACTGGAAATGTATCCACAGCTTAATAAGACTCTGTCTCCAGAAATAACAACTACTCAAGTGAGTAATTTCTGGGAGGACTAACTTACTGTTTTATGGGAAAGCAGGGAAAACTCAGTGTAGAATTATAGATGTTGAGGGATGTTGGGTTTTGAGTGTTTGATATTTCTTTTTTTCCTGTTAAATATTGTTACCTTTTTAAACTGCTTTTTCTATACTGAACATTATTCAAAATATTACTTTCGTAGTTTGTCTAGTTACTTGTATCAAAACTCTAAGAAGGAAAAAGAAAGATGCAAAATACCTGATTTTCTGCAGGTAGGATATGTTTTCTTGCTCTCTTTCTCATGTGAAACAATAATTTCAGGTCATCTCTTCTGCTTGGAAAGCCAGTAAGTGTTGGCCTAAAGGCACATGCGGATATTCTTCTGCACATCAACATCTGAGCTATCCTTCTGTATAGAAACACAACACTTGAGATAGGTACTACTTCAGTCAAGATTGATACATGAGCCTATAAACAATAAATGTTGAGATTTTTCTAAATTGGAGTTCCCATTGAAAATACTCTTAATCAGAATTTCTGTGACACGCTTAAAATATTAAGCTTTATTTTACATACATGAGGATGTGTAGTTGCTGATTATGGTATTTTTTTCCTGTTTGGAATTGGTATGTATAGGATTGATTTTATTTTTCTTACCCACAGTTCACATTAGAACGCCAGAAAACAGCAGAAAAGGAAAGATTATTTCTTGTATATGCCAAGCAATGGTGGAGAGAATACCTGCAGATTAGGCCTACGCACAACGTAAGGCTGGTAAAGATTTTTGCACAGGTTTGTAAATTTTACAAATAGACCAATCCTTTCTTTAAGTTATCCTTTTATTTTATTTTGAGCTTTATGTGTAGGTAGAATCTGGATAGATTTATGATGTGGTTACATTCAGCTCAGGGCTACATGTGGTGTGTCATGCAAAAAAATTAAATTTGTAAAGACTGAACTTCTGTTTGTGTGTTGAAGCTTAATAGCATGCAGACAGAAGGGTTACTCCAACTACCTCTGATGTACGAGGGGAAAAAGCCTATCTAATCTTTTTTGTGAATATTCACAAATGGCAGAGACTTAAGTGATCTGTGCAAACTATTTCAGGTAAATTTTATACCAGATAAAACAGATACCAAAAGTGGACTTCCTGGGTTTATTAGAACAAATCCACACAGTATTTGAGCTCTGTGTGGTCTGTAAAGCAATCTGTCTGATTAATGTCACACAATAGCTACAGTTAAAATTATTGGAATTTAGTAAAATACTCTGTTAGTTGCTCCTTGGTAACTATCCCTCTGTAAAGGGAGTCCTTGCATTTCTGCCTCGGGTTGTAGAAATTTTCCTAGCACAGTTAGTGCACAGTAACTTCTTGTCTCCCAAGTAGTATCCTGAAGTGATCTGTGCCTCCTCTTTCTCTGCAGTGAAGTAGCAGCTTCCATTCTGGCTGTATTGTGAGTGTTCAGTAGCGATGTGATCTTCCAAGTCCCAGCTAGCAGCTGGGTCCCCACCCGGTCACTCTCTCATTTCACCCCAGTGGGATGAGGGAAAGAATAAAAGGGGCAAAAGCAAGGAAAAGTTCATGGGTTGAGATAAGGTGGTTTAATAACTGAAGGAAAGAAAGAAAGGAAGAACAGGAAAACAGTAAGACAGTCATTCACCAACTCCCGCGAGCAGGTTGATGCTCTGCTGGTCTCCAACAGAGAGAAAAAGTCTGTTCCCTGCCCCCACCAGTTTTATTGCTGAATGTGACACTGTATGGCAAGGAATATACATTTGCTCATTTCAGGTCAGCTCTCCTGGCTGTGTTACCTCCCAGCTTTTTGTCCACTCTGAACCTGCAACTGTGTGGTGGCAGCATGAGAAGCAGAGAAGGCCCTGACACTGTGCCAGGCACTGCTCTGCAGCAGCTGAAATGCCTGTGTGTTGCCAGCACTGTTTTGGTCACAAATTTAAAGCACAGCACCATGGGGGCTGCTGTGAATAAAACTTAACTCCCTTCCAAACAAGCCTAGGCTTAAGGGTTTCAGGGCAGGGCATAAAAAGAAGCAAATCTGTAAGTAAGTAGGATAGAAACTAGGCCCCTGCTTGGTCAGTCCCTATAAGAGAGCTTATCTTCAGTCTCACACTGGCTATAGCAAATCTTAGTAAAACTGCCCTTAATGGCCTTTCTCATTCCTGGGAAGAGAAATGGGTGTATTAGAATTTTTAGATAACTCAGTTATCATTGAGTTTCATATGAGTAATGCAGAAACATGCATTATATATATGAAACTATATTAAAAATAAATCCTTCCTGTGGGTTTTTCTTATTGCTTTCAAGCGGTGAAATAATTTTCAACAGGATTCAAGTCAGCTTCAAGTAAATGCTGCTTTTCTTCCATCAGCTTGCTGGAAAAGCATTACAAAACCTTAACAGGGGCAATATGTGACTACAGTAAAAGTACAAGGTCATAGTTTCCTGAAGCTGTGGAGATTTAAAAGGCTTTGATCCCTTTTTAAAATGTATGAGTATAAAATTACCAATTTAGCCCAGTAAGAAACAGATGAGCTCTTTACTTCTTGAAATAGTTGATAATCGTAATATTTGCCTGAAGCATGTAATATATGTAACTTTCAAGTCATCTTATTTTTTCATTTTTCTAAGAACTTAAAAAATTCTTGGTATTACTAGTCGTTTTATATAGATCTAGTTACTTCATTGTGAGTAGTTTTTGTTGCTTGCTGTTATGACAAAAGGTATAGCATTAAAATTCAGAAGTAAATAGACAACTTTTAAACTCTAAAATCAGCTGCTGAGTGTTTAACGCTTTTTGGGAGAGGGTTTTTTGGGTTTGTTGTGGGATTTGATTGTGTGTGTGGGAAGATTTGTTTGGCTTGGTTTTATGCTTGATGATAATATTAAGAAAATAAATTACAGCTTGTGCTGTTCCTGGTATTCAAACATTTGGTCTGGAATGCCTTGTTGGAGCCAGCAGAAGAATCTAACTGTAATGTCTCTAGATGAGTTGCCTTAATGGTCTTGTGTTTTAATTCTGGACATATATTTGTGTCTTGCTGGTTTTTGAGCGATACTTTCTCCAGGAAGGATATATCTCATAGCAAAAAAGGGCAGTCTAAGTTCTGATGACTCTTTTGCCAGCAAATCACCCTATTTTTGCATGTTCAGGATGAGAACGGAGTGAACCGTCCGGTGTGCTGCTATATCAGACCACTTCGGGCAGGACGGTTACTGGACACCCCTCGACAAGCAGCACGTTTTGTCAGCGTCCTGGGCTATGAAAGAGCTCCTGTCATCGGAGGAGGGGGTGGCAAACAAGAGCAGTGGTGCACCCTCCTCGCTTTTTTATGTAGAAACAAGGTAGGTGGAAGTACTCTTTGTGTGACACTCCAGGGTAGATATCATCTTCCAGCTGTAGTCCATAGTTTAGGACAGGCTGCAAATACATGAATTAAATCAAATTCAGAGGATTCTGTTACATAAGTTCTTTTTAAAGAGGAACAGATATTAAAAAGTAGACAAAAGGGCTTTTGAGCTGACGTGCTTTTACTGCTGTTATTGATGTCCATTTGTCAATACATCTCTGACAGAGTTCGCTTTTCTTCCATTGCATTTCTAAGAACACATATAATTATTTAGTGAATCCCTGCTAATGTGCAAGACACAAGTTTAAATTCTTGTCTAATTCAGAAAGTCTCTTTTCCTAGGTTTTGTTTTTTTTCCTATATGGGCTAAAATATACTGACAGTCTTTATGTTCCATTTTTTGCAAGACAGGAATTTTCACTAAAAATTTGAGCCTAGTTCTTGGTGATCTGACACTTGTATCATGACGCTGTGATAGATGAAACAAATTTTTACTTGTTCTGGATTATAGGTCTTCTGTTGTAATAAAAGTAACAGTGATTATTTTTGATATCCCTTTGAAGTGGTCGGTGCTTTTTATTGCCACAGAGATTCTTCTGCCTTCAAAAATAATGTCACTGATGTCTTTGTATTAAAAAGATGTGTTCATGGCAGCAGGAGCTGTATCACAGATTTTAGACCTGTCTCCCAAGACCACACAACACGGGCATTGGCTGTTGTCCCTGACTATCATATGATGCATAGGTTTTGTTTAAAGGCAGCGCTGGCCTACCCACTGGCTTTCACATGGAAATGACAGTCAGGAGTTTGAGGCACAGAGAAAGGTGTTCCTTCAAGATAGAAGTGGAAAGTTGTATAGAAAATAACTGAATTTAGCCCCCAAAACACAGGCTGAACCATTATTATTATTATTGTGGAAAGTGGTACAGCAGTACTAAAATAACACAGGTTCACTGCAAACTTGTTTAAACCTACTTTTCTGCATATTTCCTGTGTAAACTGTGGTAGGGGAAGATTGTGTTACCTGTGTAATGAACAGATACATCCAAGAACTCTGAATTTTACATTTTCAATGGGCTGAATAGTATTTGACAAAAGAAGTTTATTCTCCTACTTATGAATACTGTGCAAAGCCTTCATTGCATAAGGAATTGTTCTTCCTTTACAACTAGTGTATGTAAAGAACTCAGGAGACAAAGAATATTAGGCATTGCATTTGGAAATTGTTTTCTGTGAATTATTAGCAACAGTAATGTGTTTGAGATAAATGTTTTTCTGACTGAAGGGAAAAGCAGGTGCACATGACTTCCAGCTGGTTTACAGTTAGATCCATAGAGGACCTTGTTTTGTCTAATTTCTGAACTTTGACAGCTCATTCAAGCAATGAAATAGCAGTAGAATTACAGTTTATTCAGTGACTAAATTTCCTAAAATGGGAAAATGTGGTGTAATTTCTAGTCTTGCCTCAGGTATCTGCCTTATATATGATTTTACATTTAATTAGAACATTGTGTTTAGTTGTTATGGGTCGATAACTTCTAATTTTGAGTTACTTGAAGGTATCTTTATAATCATAAGAAATGTTTCCCAGTATTAATCATACTCTACATGTGAATAAATGATATAAATAGTCTATCATTTTTAACTGATTTATTTTTTTACAGGAAACTTGTCAAGTTTAAACCATAAAATCCTGACTTCTGATACATGCTTTAGATAAATAGGAGAAAAACATGACTTGTTAAACAATGGTTAGAGAAATATCGCTACTTTTTTTCTTTAAGGTTTTAACCATGCCTGATACTCAAAACAGCTTATTAATATTTACTGTCTAGGGTGACTGTGAAGATCATTCTAACCTTCTGTGCAGTCTTCTTCTTGGGTTTGGATTGGAAGCCTTTGTGTGTGTTGGAACAAAAGCAAAAGGAGTCCCCCACACTTGGGTAATGACTTGTGGAACTGATGGAACAATTACCTTTTGGGAGAGCTTAACAGGACATAGGTGAGTATAAGAAAACTGAAAACACATATTGAGGTTTTGTTGATAGTTGGGTTTTTTTAATCTTTTTACCCTGTTATGTAATACAGGTGACTTTTCTCTTTGAGTCTTTTTTTCTGTGCATTTTTGTTTGGAAAATAATTGGTTCAGTGTGAAGGGAAACATTTCAGCAGTTTGTAATATAATTTCCAGTGGCTTTAATACTGCATGTTGACTGGTTTGTGTCTTATGGCAGCTGATTGCCATTAATGCTATTGCTGCCATTGTTTGTAAAGGAGATGAAATCTGACACGACTGCTTAGGAACCCATATTTTTTCATTACTTCAGCAGTGGAATCAGTGTCACATTATTTTTTTATCCCTTGCAGGAATTTCTGCAAGTCCTCTGAGATTCTCTCACTCTTGAGTCATTTTAGAAGGGTGCATGTAGTTATTTGGTGTTGTAGAGCTTGTTGTTGTATCCAGTGTTGAAAACAAGCAATTCTGTTTTGTCACTGTTTGTATATCCCGTAATGAGATTTTGAAGATGTATTTCTCCAAATGTGATGGATAGTTAGGGAAACTGTATGAGTATGTTGTTAGAGATACAAAATTTAATTGCTGTTGAGAATCTGCTTGATTAATCAGCTTATTCTTCTAGATTTAAAGAATAAAAATGATGTATTATTTCATTGTTTATTATGCCTCCAAAATGTATAATTACTTTCCTCTAAACAAATGAATGCTGTTTTGAGGACAGGGGGAAAGATGACAAACTTGGCCTATATTTTTAGAGAAGAAATGGTTATATCTGTCCCATCTAAATATTTTTACCTTGCCTTGAAAAAAAGTGTATTAGTAAGAAATCGAATCTTTTTGATTAGGTACATCCATAGACCTATCAACCCTGATGACCCTCCGCTAGTTCAGCAGCCCAAGCCACTGTATCCTTACCGCACAATAGGTTGTGTCTTCAACCACCAAAAGTTCTTTGGAAATTGTCAGCCCTCTGACGCTGTGGAGGTGTGTGTGTTTGACCTGCACGACGAATCTAAATGGAAACCCATGAGTGGAGAAGCCATAAAATCTGTATGTCCTCCTGGAGCAACATCTTCAGTTCCCCCTTTTCCTCCTCTCTGTGCTTCTACAGTGGATGCTGCAGTAACAAGCAATGAGATAGAACTGCAGCTGAGAATACTGGTCTCTGAACACAGAAAGGTAAGAAAGATTGTTGTTGATATGTCCCTCTGTTAACCGTGTCCTTTTTTCGGATAGCCATTTTTTAGCTCACATGCTGGTATCTATGCAATATGTTTTCCATCAGCTTTTGCAAAAATGTGCTATATGAAAAGTGAAATAACTGAGAAAAATGTTTGGAAAGATTGTACTGAGCTGGTTTAGACACCATACTTATTATTTGCAGTGGTGATTCGTAGCCTCATGTGTGGGCTGCAGACTACCTATAAGTGGTCCTGGTACCTGTGAGTGCCAGGAAGGTCAAATCTGGTTGTTAATGGGCTTTGCCTATCCAACACAAATGTTTTTGGTCCCTAGATAAAACTGGTCCTAGACTTTAACCTTACATGGTCTTACTTTGGCTGCTTTACAAAACTGGAGATATTTATGGAAGTTAGTTTCATCCTTTACCAGGATTTTTGTAAGGTGTGATGTGCCAGAAATTATTCTTCCTGTGCTGGATATGAAGGCATTGGTATTTTAAGTCCCTGGTAGCTTATGTCTTATGTTTTTAATGTGTTTTTTTGTTTGGTTTTGGTTTTGTCTCCTCTTACGATACTCAACAAACATCAAGTAATTCTTGGAGTATAAATCTCATGCAGTGTTGAATACGTACATAGTAGATTTTTCTGCTTCTTGGCATTTGTGGGATGGTATGAAAAGGGTGCATGTGCCTGCCTTTGTGTTTTGGAGAGCTGTTGTGCGTTGTTTTTTCAGAAAGCGTTTTCCATGAGAGACATCAGAAAAATGTGTGGTGAATCTTAGTTGATCTTTTCTGTATTTTTGCTGTGTATTTATGTGTATCTTCTTACATTTCATGCAGAGATACTGTAACTGAAACATTACTTTCATCTCGGCTGGTCTTAAGGTTTAGTCTAGTGATCTTAACTTCATTCCTTGTTGGTGGTGTTTGCTTCTTCCAGTAGGTGTGTGAGTCGATATACAAGCCTTACTGCTTCATGTGTTCACTTCTGTTAACTGCTAATTAAAGATTCTTGGATTTATTTGAATCTGTACAGTATGCAAGCTTAGGTATAGCCTCATGTTCCTTCTGCACAGTTGTCATCATTCTGTGACTTGCCTCACAGGATCTTGGCCTTTCCACTGTTTGGGATGACCAGCTCTCCTATCTGTTGTCACCAGCATTAGCAGCCTATGAGCTTGAACGTACAACAGGTGTTTCTGCAGGAAATGAAGAGTTTCAAGATGCCATAAGAAGAGTGGTACCTGATGGTCACACTTTCAAAGGGTTTCCTATCCATTTTGTACACAGAAATGCCAGGAGAGCATTTGCTACGTGTCTGCGGTAAGTTTGAATGTGTGTATATACATACATACATACATATACATATATATATATATGTTAAAACTAAATATTAACCCTTAATTATGAATTGCAACTCGTCTTTTTGAACAATTAAATTTAAAGAAAATTAATTGCCTTAGCTCAGAACTGTAAGAAAAGTTGTGTGGTGTTTGTAGTGGGTACAGAACTTTTAGGTTACATTGTTGAGTTCAGTGATGACAGACTTCTCGCAGATTAAATTAAAGAACGAGGAGTTAATTTAATTTCTCTGTACTTGTTAAAAATGATCAGTGGCAGTGTTGTTCTCCTCCAAGGCAACAGCCACTGCACTGCAGAAAAATATTATTATTTGTAATGACAGGCTCATGACACTCATTGTTACTTAAGTGTTAGTCACATTTGAAAAAAATTGCACTGTGTAATTGAAAGTTTTAATAATATCTTACTCTTGTTTTTCTTTTTGTCATATAGGTCTCCTTTTTGTGAAGAAATAATTTGTTGTAGAGGAGACCAAGTGCGACTTGCAGTTCGTGTTCGAGTGTTTACATACCCTGAATCTGCATGTGCTGTTTGGATCATGTTTGCTTGTAAATACCGCTCTGTCCTTTGAAAGACAACCAAAAAAAATTATTCATACCTTTTTAGATTTGCAAAATAATATATGTGGGTATAAAATTTTGCAATTAAAAATGAATATTGTATTATATATAAATGCCACTGGTTTTGAATACCACAGTGTGTGTATTGAAGGGGATTGTGTACACAGTAATGATTGTATTTATAAATAGAATTTATTCTTTGTAATAAAAGTTACTTTTAATATTTATAGGAGTGTGGGTCAAGTTATTAAAATGTGTGCCTAAAATTCTGGCTTCAATTCTGAAGTTCTGAATTGGTATGAAAGTTCATTCAGAAATAAGTCTGGTTTATCTCTGCAGGGTAAGAGACAGTTCTACCTCTCCTTTCCCTGTAGACTCCAGGGTATATTTTGTGAATGTCTGAGATCCAGGAATACTGATGTTGGAAGCATGTGTCCTTTCTACAACAGAAATATATTTGTGCTTCTCTTGGACCTAGCACTAAGCATTTCATTCAGCTTCTGAGAACAGTTCAGTCAGATACAGGTAGTCTTATTCATCTATGAATTTAATAATTTATGGACTTATTTTTTTAAATATATTTAAAGACTTGGGTATCTGAACATGTGTAAAGCTGTGGTGGGTTAGACTAAGTGGTTTAACCTTTTCTTCATGTTGGCTTAGGAAGTTTCTGAGGTAGAAGTTGTAGCCAGACCCCTTTGCTTGACAACTATTCATGATCTTCTCTAATTCTGACACTCAGATCTGTCCTTAATTACCTGTCTGTGTTTTTTTCTGTCTTAAACCTGTGGATGATGATTTTGCTGAGTATCTTTTAGTCTTCATGCTTTGTGAAATGGCAAGCTGTTGGGGCTTACTAAACTTCTCGGTCATGCCTCTCAGGTTTTTTCACCATGTGGCCTCCAGGTGTCTCTTCTTGAGGCTGGAAGACCTGAAATTGTTTGGTTTCTTCTGTAGAAGCCATTCTGCCTCTGCGATAGCCCATGACCACCTCCTTTGGTTCTACTTGTAAGAGGGAGGCAGTTCTTTCTGCTGGTGCTGTAGCAAAAAGAATTAACTAATTCTAGAGAAACTATCATCACATACAGCAGGAATGAATTTTGGCATTTTGCATGTACATTTAATTAGCAGTGTGGTATCGTGATACTGTTTTGGGTTTTTTTCTTGTGAGATGTTTTAAATTCTGCAGCACTGGGGTTTTAACTTTGAATTTTAGTAGTACATTATGTACTTACTGGCCCTGCTGCTAACTGTACAGATCTATTTTTATGTTATCTTTCTTTTTATACCTGAAAGATCAAAATGTATTCGTTTGCCTGTTACACGTTTGCCTACACGATGCTGAAGAAAGCTTCAGACGGTACAATTTCTCCCTGAATTTCATTGCATCCAACATAACATGAAGGGCTGAGTCATACTGTACAGTGAAAATCGCTAAATTTAGCAGCGTCGTTTGAATACTAGTTGTATCTCATATGCAGCGCTGTATGTTACTCACGTGTATGCCACTGCAGGAGGGAAAAAGCTGGAAGTGAAACGGGAGAGGTGAGCTGGAAGTGGAAGGCTGTAGCCGGGCGCGGTCCCGCGGTTGTGCGGCAGGAGGCACTGTCCTGCTGGCCCCTCGCACCCTCCAGGCTCCTCTGGAGCGAGCGGGAGAATTCCAGTTTCCTTTTCACATCCGAGGGGTGAAATAGTGAAAAGAAAAACACCGTATGTTCGGTGTGAGTTTTAGGTTATTTAGTTTTTTGGGTTTTTTTTTCTGCGTGAAGTGCTCGTTTCCCTGTGGGGAGCCTGGCACGAAGGGCTGTGCCCTTCTGATGCCCAGGTGTGTTCAGGGGCAGGGAGGTCAGTTCCC
>VYZS01067682.1:2090-13219 GCA_013400695.1 Neodrepanis coruscans | reverse complement strand
TATGTGTGTGTGTGTCCGTGTCCCTGTAGGATCTCGGTGTGGTGTGTGGAGAGGTAGAACCCCTCGCCTGGGATGCGGTCGCCTGCGTGCGGGCACGGCAGGCGAATGCGGGTTCAGTGTTTTGTAATTGCGTCGTCTCTCCCGGTTCGTAAATCCCGTGTCATCCGCACGCCGGGAGCGCGGGCTCCCGGGGGCTCCCTGCTTTTGGGGTTCCGCCGGCCTTGCCGTGCATCCCACAGGGGCTCCCGGGAACAGCTTGGCATCAAAAGGCACCTAATAGAAATAGATCGATTTAGATGTGTGCTGACATTAAGTAAGTGAGAAAGCCCTGTACAGGGGCTTAGCACCTACCATCTGTTTCGTTAAAATATCCAGGAAAAGCGTGTCTTGCGTTGGAAAGGAAAATGAGGGCCCAAGTCTGTATTTCAGCATTTCAAGGCTTCTGATTATGAATGCAGAACGCAGTATTTTTTTCTTGGAAGTAAAGCTTGATTTCTGAAAATAAAGCTGGACAGCAGAGGGATGTCGTTGGTTATCACATACATTATGGTATTCCCCAGTAACAGCCGAGTCCACGTTCAACGTCACAGAATTTTCAGGGAAGACAGATGTGTTGGCATTTTAAAGTTGTGTGAAGCAGAAGGCAATGGTAAATTCGCAAAATGGGACTAATGGAGCCCTCAGCATTTAGAACACGGATGTTATGCTTGGTGTTACAGTTTAATGAAGCCTTTTAATACAGTGCCTGTCTGAAAAGTCTTTTGGCAGAGATTTGCAGTATTCCAGTTCGAATCTAGAGGTACATGCAAATATAAAAATATATTCAGTGAAAGAAGGGACATAATTTTGTTCTACAATTGTAATGAGCCTAATAATGACTTCCATTTAAATGTGATCTGGTGTGCTTTTAAAAGTGTTTTAAAAACCGAGTCTTTGTAATGTTAATTAAATGCTAGACCAACACCCAGAAATTCCAGGAAAAGGCTTTCCTGACCCAGGCATCTGCATGTCACAAGCCTTGAAAACTTCTGTATTGCATATTGTGTGCTGCTTTTACTTACAGTCTTTTGAAATGATACCAGACACATTCCTTTCTCTCTCTTACTGGAGGAAATATAGTGCTTTACTATATTTCTTTCTTTTGTTGTTTTTTTCCTTTGCTGTTGGTGGGCTTATTCTAGTTCCTCTTACAGTAGCTCTTTACTGGCTGTAGGAAGGTGTTGGATATACCTGGATGTAAAGTTTACGCCCCTCACAGATACCCAGCATGATTAGTTTATGCTAAAGCTGCCTTTCACATCTGCATTAGTCTTTGAAAATATTTTAGTTAACGTGTGGTAACCTGTGTGTTTTGATACCGCATTGAAATTTTTGGATGGAAGAGACCTTTTTATCTTCCAGCCCTGTCTATTTCTCTCTTTTTTTTTTAATCAAATATTGTATGTATTATGTTTTATATCAATTAACAGCACGTGTATGCTTTTTTCTTGAAAATTTTAGAGTGTGTGTATATATAAATAAAGATAACCAGTCTGCTAAGACCTCCCAGGAAAGGATGAGGGGGGAGCTATTCCAGGGAGAGTACCCCCTTTGGTGCATATAATAGAAAAGGGGAGGAGGGGAGTTTTCTGCCAGATGTCCATTCCTAAACCATACCCAGTGATCCCACATTTCCATCAGCTGCAGGCTGGTAGGTGCCTGGATTTGAAAGGAGGCAATATTCCTCCTGGGGTCCTCCTCTCCCTGCTCCTGGCCTTCTTCATCTCCCAAACTTTGAATAGACTACTGAAATGTAGGCCATTGCTTACCCATCAAGCTTTCACAAAGCGTTTTGTTTGTTCTTTGATTTGGAAATAGTCATATAAATGATTGAACGGATGTTGGTAGTTCACTAGACTGAATATTGAAGAGCTGACAATAGGCTTGCTTCTCATTGACATCTTTTGAACTGTTCCAGTTCTTGTCCTTATTGCTCACTGCATTCTCCTTAGGTGATGATTAATGAGCTTCCTGAGCCAATTTCAGCTTGAGCCTCTCAGATGGGTATGTATTCTTAGGCTCCTGTATTTTGCTTAGTAGCAGTGAGAGCTTAGGAAGAACCATTGCCCTGGAGAACCATTGCTCTGGTGCTATGGCTTGAGGAGCAGTGCATTGAAGCATAGGCCATGAAGCTGTCTGGTAACATTAATTTTACCCTTGAGATACAAATTAAAATTCTCTTAATAAGAAGTACTGATTATGTAGAAATTGATGGTACTTTTTCAAAGTGGTTTCTTGTGAAACAGTTTTCCAGTTCACGCACAATACTTGAAATTCCAAGTAACAATACATAGAAATTGAAGAAAAATGTCCTTGAGATATGAAACAAAGATGCGTTTCGCTGATAGTGGGGCAGAAAAACACCCTTGGAGTTGAAACACTTTGGTCCTTAACCAAAATTGGAGACTGATTCTCAGATCTTTCTAGTTTGATCTGTGTGATCTATTAATAGTTATCTTAAAAAGAAAAAAAAGGTTTTGGTCAAATAGAAGTAAAAAGACTAAGGATGAAAACGCCATGCATTTTTATGTAACCATTGATATTACCTGAATCCCTGGCAAGAGGAGGATCAGGAAGGATTCCTGCTTATTGTTTTCCTGCCTTTGTATTTCAGACAATTTGGATTTAAATGCCTGTGTCAGGAGGTTTGTTAGAGCAATAGAGGTTCTGTGGGTTAAAGCTCTGAGTTGTAAAGCTGTTTTGTTCTAGTGATACATTAAAAAAATGTATAGCTGTAGGTTGGTGCACAGGTTTGGGTAATTCACAGGAACAAATACTGGCTGTTAGTTTCTGTTTTTGTAAACAACAGAATCCTGTGTGGGCAAATAAAGGAGTCCCCGAAGAATGATGTCTTTGGGTAGCGAACATTCGTGCTTTGTCCAGGGCTGTGAAGAACGATGTGATCAGTCACGCCTGTCAGTGGGGCTGGGACGAAGTCAGGAGCAAACACTGCCGTGTCACGGAGTTTGCTTTAGAGATGCACATGAACTGATGTTTTTACAGAGCAGTGCAAACCTTATCGCTTTTCCAGAACTGAAGTAAGAAAGAAACATGAATGTGCCAAAAAAAATATTAAAAGCTCACTGTGGTCATCTCAGTAGGATCATTGTAACTGCCTGACATTTGAATACCACAGAAATGTGGGTTGCTTAGAAGTACCCATGATGAAATTGGAGAAACTGTGTAAAATGTATTTTAACTAATGAGTGTTTTAGCCATCTCCTTGTTACTTGCAGTTTATATGAAAAGAGCTAACGGTGGCATCTAGTGAAGTGCCAGATTCAATAAAAAATAACTTCGGACTGAGCTAAAACATTTGGGGTAAACATGTGGTTTGACTCCTCCAAGCTCTCTTCTTGCAGAACCGCATTTACACGTGCTTTTATAGAATTGAAACAATTATGAAATGATAGACAAACGAGCAGAAAACCTGCACAAGAGCTGGCAATAGACCTCATGCCCAGTATTTACAGGCACTAGAATACCTCATGGCCCAGGAGGCTGGCTGTTGTGTTGATATTGAGTTGTCGCTGTAAGCCAGCTAAGGGGCTATTGATTTTCAGCACACTGACTGTAGCATCTCCTTCTCACAGGACAGTTTTGGGGATAAGCAGGCTTGGTAAAATGAAAGCTTCCCTGTGTGTTTTCTTAGTGCCAGATCCCTGACGTAGCAAAGGCAGCCACTAATTTTTTTCATTGCACTGAGCTCCTTAAGAGGAATGGCTGTGAGGATCTTGGAAAGGGGCAAAGATGGGTATTTTGAACGCTAAGCTGGGCTGAATTCCAGCCATTGGCTGTTGAGGGCTGGCATGAATGTGGTGCTCCTCGGCCTTCCCTCTCCCTCGCGAGACCATGCCTCTATGAGCAGTGTCAGTGGCCCTTCTTTTGCCTTGTCCTCCAGGCCTAGAATAGAAGGCACAGAGGGAAATTACTGTTGGTCTCATCAGAAGCAAGTATAATGCAGATTTTTCTCTTGGAAATCTGCCAGGCATTCAGCAGGAGGGCATAATGCATGGAGTATTTGGCTTTGAATCAAAAAGATCACAGAAAAGTTGACTGCATGGTGGCTTTCACGCGACTTGGAGGGCTCAGGGTGAGACAGGCTGGAGAAGAATAGTTTATGTTGGCAGTTTTAATGACTTTTGTGTCCTTCTTACACCCATGCATGCCCAAGTATTGGAAGGCAGCGTGGAGAAATACAGAACGAATAAATGCAAGTTAAGCTTGTGTGCATCAAGACATTCATCTCTCAGTCTCTTGTGGAGCACTGAGGAAAAACAGCCATGATTTTTAGAGGAAAATGAATGTACTGACACATTCTGATTTTGTTGACCCTTTTAAAAATGATGGATGGGAGCAGCCTTTCTTGCTGTTAAAATTTCAAAAGAGGTGTTACTATGAATATTGCTAAAATAAATAATATCTCCAGAATGCTAGTTTAATTATGCTCTGAATGTAGATTTAATTCAAGGGTATTCTGTATTTAAAAACTGTAAAGCTTGATGTATTAAGCCTCACTTTATCCTGCAAGAATTTTAATATAGGTATCCATGGATGTCTGTTAGTCTTGGAAGTCAAGGTAGGAAGAAAAGAGTACTAGACAGCACAGAAGAACCTTGTGAATTGATGCTTTTATCTCTTCTTGCTCTATTCTCTGTAGAAGAGAGAAGCTTAGGCCTTATTTATACCAGGATTTCTGTTATCAGTGTGGTTCCCAGTATGTAAGTGTGAACTGGAAGGCTTCCAGTCATATTTTACACTGCTGCATCTTGTGCACTGGGGGTTACATGGGTTCTCTGTGAATGTAGCAGATGCTGGAGGTCCTATTGTTGGCAGCTCTGGTGGGGGAGGACAAAATAAGCAAGGAAAAGATCTCAGCATAGCAAAACTATGTATTTCGCTAAAAAATGCATATTTCAGATGCCTGCATGGAAAAAATGGAAGGAATTGCCAACAGGGATAGGTGACCTATGGAAAAAAAGTTGAAGATGGTAAGTAGGAAATGAAGGAATGAAGTTTGATTTGGTATTGTCTGAAAACTGCATTTGTTCCTAAGGAAAACGTAAGAACTTTGAAAGAAAAACTTGGAAGGATTGTGGGCTCCTGATATTAGTAATGACTTAAAGTAAAAGATAGCACATGTACTTTAATGGAGGTTTTCTTGGCTAATACAGTAAAAATGTTGCTGTAGAAAGGAAAATGGAATTTTAGTTGTCATTGTTAACAGTGATTGAAGAGTAGAGTTAAAAATGAAATATCTGCCATGATGTTGCAGAAAGTTAATATCATGTCCCTGTGGGGCATTGCTGAAGAAAGAACAAAGATGCTCCTTTTTTCTTTTTTTACAAAAAAAGGGTGATGGAGGCCAGCTTCAGGGCTGACTGGAGGTGATAATTTACCCCACAGTACACAGTGAGAGGTGGTGGTTGGCACTGGGGTAGCACGAGAGGAGATACAAAAATGAAGACGGTAGCAGTGTATGATGTGAAAGAGGGAGAGAGAGAGGGAGAGTGCCTTGAACAGGATGATGCAGAGAGCAAGGCTGTGATCAGAGTGACAGGCAGTGCAAATGACCCGTGTGGCAGCAGTGTTGAGAATGAGTTTTACCCGAGTGTGAGCATTTGCCAAGTGTGCTGTAGGTATGTTGCAGGTGACAAGAAGATTAAAGGTACGTAACGTCCTGGATCCATATTGGCAATGATCATATCTTTATAAAATTGTAGCAGCTTTTTCTTAATATTCGTTAAAAGGAAACTGAGGAGTGTTGTTTTTGAACTAGTTTTTCACATTACAGCATTGGATCCGGTAAGGAGACAAAAGAATATTGTCCTATTCCTGGTAAAACCTTAAGCTAGCTTGCATGACACATCCAACTACGAGTGTGTTACTGAATTTTATAACTGTGCACTTTAAGAGGAACGAAAGGAGATGAGTCACTTTGTACAGTGTAAATACAAGACTGGAGAGACATAGCTGAGGTAGAGAAGAATTAAGAGAACTCCTTTTTCATCTACTTGAGAGAGTTTATTAACAACCGGTGAAAGTTCTTAACAGATCCAACAGTACTCTGTTATCAATTTAGAAAAGTTGTAACCAGCTTGAACTGGTTACTAGTGACTTCAATGGAGTCAGAATTCCTACAGTAGCACACATACTTGTTGGATGAGCAGGCAGTTGGGTAGCTCCAGGAAAAATGACAGTATAATTAGAGTAACAGAAATTTTAAAAATAAAAACAAAAATTGAGACACATGAATTCTGCAAATTCACAGTTTTTTGGAAAGGGTTGGTATCTGGGCAGGCCAGAGAAAAGTGAGTGTAATATCTGTATTTAAGCATCTACAGAAGAGACTGGCAGATAGAAATGGAGCTCAGAAGCACTCACATGTGGATTTACTATGGTCTTTCCTCAGAGTAACAAAAATGGGTGTGATCCATAGGGAAACTTAAAGGTTTGCTAAAAAAAGTGAGCTGTGGACCATAAAGAAGTCACATAGTGAGCACAGACTTATGCAGAGGAGAAATGAGTCTAGATGAAGATAATTATATCTTAGAAGGTAGCACTAAGGTAGCATGGATTTATTAATTTGCAATTTTAAAAATATTTTTGTTAAAAAATTTAACAGGGTAGTAACACATAAGAGCTCTTATTCTTGCTTTGTGCAATGTACAAGAGTATTGCTTATGACTGTATGAAATGAGGAGTAACTTCAGTGAAGTGTTGAATGAAGAAAAATGAAGGCATGAAAAAAGATTGACACACGGAAGGAAAGTCCTGACTGCCTTTGGTCTAGAAACCTCTCTAAGAATCTTCCTTGTATTCTCTTAAAATTTTTACAATTTCTTTCTCTTTCCTCTCCTAAGCAGAAAAATGAGGCATATAATTACTAAGTCATCAGCTGTACGCTGATACAGAAATCATAAGTCATATCCAGAAAGTAACAAGCTTTAAAAACTCATCCCATTTCTTGTTGCATTCTAATTACAGTTTAAAGGAAGGATATGTTGATCCTCAAAGCCTAAGTGGTTTTCTTAAAAACATGTATCTCTCTGCTCGCTGCTCCGAGGGGTCTCCAATTACCTCTTCTAATCCAGTCTGCTTCCTTCCACTTCCTCATATTCTCACCCTTTTTGACCTTCTTCCCTGCAGCCTGATGTGTCTTACTGCTAAGGTATATTTTACCTATATATAGTTTTGTCTTTTTCACTTTTTTATCTTCCTTTTTATCATGCAAGTTTTCACTGTCCTCCTCAGTTTATACTGTAATAGCCATCCTCTGACAGAATTCTGGCTTGTTGCTCCTACATCAATATTTTCCTCTCCATTTAATTTTGAATCCAGTTCTTTGCATATCCATCTCTTTTTTTTTTTTTTTTAACATTGCATGGTTGCCTTTTCTTCCTTCTTTTATTCCCTTTCCTTTCATTGTTACTCATCTTGACTCTTGTATCGACGAACTTGCCAGATTTGGTAACTAATCTGACCAGTCTCAGATTAGTTACCGACTCTCTAGTTTTTGGTAACCCCAGAGTTACCAAAACTTCACTTTCTGCAATCAGATGATTAAATATGAGTCTGAACTTATTTTTCACTTCCTGATTCTGTTAAGGGCAGGGAAAAGCATACTGTTGCAGCTACAGTGCCTCTTGAAGACGTAAAAGCTAGAAGGCAGATACAAATTTGACTTACTGTTAATTTGGGTGCATGACTGAAGACTGTTCAATTTAAGGGGTTTGAGTTAGTGACTCTTGTGTACTTCCTTGCTCCTTTAACTTGTGTTAGCCCCTATATTCCTTCTTAGGCCGTCTCTTGCACTGTCCTCCAGTACATAGAGGCAGTGGCTGTCATTACTGAAGACAGCCTGAATCTTGCTGTTGTGGCAACAGCACTTTGATTTCACTCCAAACCTGCAGTGGGCTGTGACATTGAATTATAATATTAATCTTTAACACAAAATGAGTTTCATCTTTGTTGCCGATGCATACATCAGCCATAATGTTGCCAGAAAATCAGTGCTTATAATTTCAATTCTGCAAGAAGCTGTCTTGAAGGAAATGCCTGTGGATCTGTGCAGAGGCATCTGAAACACTAGAGGAAGGCTAGGGAGATGCTCTGAGCTGCAGGGCTCTAGAGCAGCTGGTTATTGCTGAAACAGCAGCTATGTGTTTGTGGTGTCACATCACTAACGTCAGCTTTGTAGTTTAATTTTTCTTGAGATAGTGGCGTGCAAATGGTTTTGCACATCCATCCTGTGTCAGTCCATTCTAACATATTGAATTGTCTATTTTGATTTTAAAACTCAGTCTTACTATGTGCTTCTTACCATTGATAGGAGTGCAGGAAACTCCTGCCTTAGGGGATGAGACAGTGTTCCCTAGTGCTTAATGAAAGTTTGTCATGACTCCTCTTATTGAGGATTTGAAATAAAAATGATTTTCAAATAGAAAATTTTAGTAACAAAAACACCTGTGAAGGTTTATTTTTTGGTTTTTTGTTTTTTTTTTTTTAATTTTCCTAGCAAATGTGTCTATCTGAAGACTGTTTTCAGAAGTAAAGGAAACCTCCAATGGAAAACACCTTCCTTCTAACAAAAACTGTTTGGTTTTTTTGCATTTCAACAAGCAGAGGGTGAAAAATCATATAATTTTTCAAACTGTAATTTGTTTATAAACTGAAGTTGACAGTTAGAGTTATGCTGGTTAGTAGTCATGAATGCATAGCTGCTGTTTGAAAGCTGTCATGGAAAATTACTGTTGAATATTTTTTGGCAGTAAGAAAAGCATTTGGTGAAAATGCTACACAGATGAATATCTAGCTGAAAGGTTCTGATGTCTAGAGAAGTCTGCATCTGTGTTAAGAAGCAGAAGCTGAAATAATTTTTTAAGGCTTCACCTGTTTACCACAGAAGCACTTAATATTACTTGCAGATAGAGACTCTTTTATGACTTCTTACGGGGAATTTTTTTTTCTCCTAGTGCAAATAAAGAAGGCCCTTAGGCTACATTTATTACTTTTATTACATTTATTACTTTTTCAGTCATATCAGCTGAAGAGAGCAGACATTTCTACTCCATTTAGTATAAATAAAGCCAATATAAGTAAATTGGCTTGCAGGGGCCGTATAAAAGCAAATTCATTGCAGTCCTGATAGATACACATAAGTGCATTAACAGTGTTGTTAATGATCTCGTCAGAAATGTAGTAAATTCCTGATGGGAGGGCATTTACAAATCACTGCAAACACCTTGGGGACTCAAGGTGTACAGAGGCATATAGAATGGTATGGTTAATAATTACCATAATGCAGTATATATTAAAATGTTGTAAGTCACTTAGTAGTTTGCACCTGTCTAGAATCCTGTCTGCGGTCCATTGGAACTGGTAAAGCTTAAACTACTTATTGTTCCCCCTTTCTGCTCCAGCACATTCAGTCATGACAATGCTGTTGTTTTTTAAAATGTTGGTGTAAATAGGATTAAATAATTAAGTTTAAGATGTTCCCTATATTTTTATAGTAAAACAAAAAATGAGTTATGATTTGCTCTTGATTTTGATAGTACCATATATGAAATATGGAAAGTTTCCACTTTCATGGAAGTTAATTAAAGATATATCAAAGGCACTGTGAGATAACCTTCCTGCTGTTAGTTTCAGAAATTTCAGTTTTGTCTTTGTTGTTTTGGACTGAGCTGATTTATTTGTTTTCTGTGCTTCAGGATTTGTTTAGGACTTCTACTAAAAAGATCTTTGTAGGGTTTCAGCATTGCCATGAGATTTGGCAATGTGTACCTTGTGTTCATGCTGTGGAGAGGATCTAGTGGACAGTTTGACTCTTAACCTGTTAGACCATAGGAGATGCAAGTCCAGATATTTTAAAAATATATTAAAAATTATAAATTATCAGTGACTGCAAACATTGGTGGCCTGTTGTATGCCATTGCATCATTATGGGTTTAAAATACTTCTTTTCTGAAGTAGTAATTTTTTTTAAAAAAATAGTACTTTTATCTAAAAAAGGCTTTTTTTTCTTTCTTCTCCCTGCCTTGACTACATTTCTGTGAGTTAGTCTTGTATCATCTTGTATCATGGAGATGATACGTTGTTTTGGTCATCTGTCATATGAGTTTCACAAAAAGAGCCCCTGATATTAATTATCTCCTAACAATCCTAGGAGTAGTTAAAAAATGTTCTCAGCAAATCTCTCCTGTTTATAGTTTATAACAATCACATGAATGTTACTATTTTAAACACAAAAAAATCTCTTACGTGGATCTCAAAGTGAGTCAACCAGAAGCACCAGTCCTTTTGAAAAGATGTGATGCAAAAGCCACCTTTTTAAGTCACTCTTCTGCTTTTTGTTTTGAAGTCAGACACCAGTGCTAAGCATTCAGCCTACACTGGCAACAGTTCAAAAGGAAGGTAAACAACTTTCACTGTTAGGTGGATGTTCTCTGTTCATTCAAAATGTGTTTAGCCTTTAGTTTCAAAGGGAAGATGACCAGTTTAGTATGAAAAGTTAATCTTTTCTTCCTCTTCCCCGGTGCTGAGTGTTTTTGCACGCTGTTCACATGTAACATATGAAGTCAGTATGATCACTTTTCTGTGCAGACATTGTGCTGACCAGTTGGTTGAGCTTCCTTGGGCTTGTCAGCCAGTCTGATAAAACAGTCGTTCCAGGTATGGCTACAAATCGCAGGCTTTTCCTAACTAGTGCAGCAAATCCTTGGCAGCCATCCCTTGGAGCATATGCTCTCAGAGTACATACAGTCAAGTGAAAGTATCCTGTTCTAGTTTTTGACCATGTGAGGACTCAGAATTGTGTCACGTGTTTCCTAGGGTCTGTGCCATCGGATCCAAAGTTGCAAATTTTAAACTAGCAATGTGAGTGCAATGCAGCCAAAAAGCTAAGACAAAAGGAGTAAAATTCAATTGTCTTGAATTTAAATTAAAAGTTTTGAAAATAAAGTTTTGTGCAGGTCCCTTTTCAAATGGATGGATTTTCTTGAATATAATTTTTCCAACAGAAAATTGTTCTGTCAGAATTGCTTCACCCTACTTTGGTGGGGATTATTAATAAAAAATCATGAACT
>VYZS01067679.1:2543-15635 GCA_013400695.1 Neodrepanis coruscans | reverse complement strand
TTTCAAAAACTGCACCATCATCCCCCCCGCACCAGCCCCAGTCAAAAGCTGTTCCACCCCTTCTCTGCTGGCCATGTTATCAAAATTCCCCCATGTCTTCCATGCACATCACTGGGGGCTTCCCCCCCTACTTCCCGCCAGTGTGCGAGGCTCCCGTCATGGATGCAGTGGCTGAAGGTCATTCAGTGACTCCCAGGCACCGAGTTGTCGTCCCGGGAAGTCACAGGCAGCGCGGTCCGAGGCATTGCTGAGCATGGCCCGGGAACCCAAAACGTGCTGTGGCGCCGCAGCTGTGCCAGCCCAGACCTACCAAACTTGGCATGCCCTGACCCCGGCAGCACCAGCGGGCCAGCCATGGCCAGGGTGAGGGCCAGCAGCCCCGCAGGGTCACGGCTCCGAAGAGTAAAAAAGAAAGAAACAGAAAACCAGATGAAAAAAACCCAAAAGATACAACACACAGCTCTCACAATCCCGGGTTTCAAAACCACAACAGTGACTTACGCGTGGCCTTCCAGTGCCTGAAGGAAGCCTACAAGAAAGATGGAGAGAGATTATTCTTGTAGTGTCAGGACAAGGTGGGATGCTTTAAACTGAGAGAAAGTAGGATTAAATCATATATAAGGAAGAAATTCTTTACTGTGAGGGTGGTGAGACACTAGAACAAGTTGCTCAGAGAAGTGTTCAAAGCCAGGTTGGATGAAGGTCTGAGCAACCAGGTATAGTGGAAGGTGTCCCTTCCCATGGCAGTGAGGTTGAAATTAGATGATGTTTAACCCACCCCATACTATGATTCTATAGAAATTTTCCTTTTATAACACTTCTACCAAAGTTTTGGGAAGGGTGCAATGGAACATCTATGTTCTTTACTGATTCTGGGTCTTCAACTTTTGCTTTAGGTTGAAGATATCTATTCTTCCACCTTTTTTTTTTTTCTCATTTTTATCTAAAGGTTCTTTGAGCACAAGCAGCTTCTTAAAAAAAAAACCCACAAAACAAAAAGTGAGGCTCAGTGAGTACCACAACATCTGCCAGGGATTACAGGGTTTATATATGCTGCTGTACACCATTTATTTAACTATAGTTTTAACCAGCCCATAAGGCACAGTTGTTCATTGATGAAATTAATGGTTAGTTGCTGGCTGACGGTAACTGAAGCAAAATGATTCATATATATCTATCCAACTATAATTCTAATGAATCACAGGTCACAGCTGCATTGCTACTACGTGCTTAACAAAAATGTATTGTTAGCACAGCAACCAAGGAATGTAAGGGACGGCTGCTTTTTACTATCCACCTCTTTGTGAGGAACAGCCAGGGCGCATGAAGAGCAGTAAATTAGCATCTTTCCTCCTTAAAACAAATCTCTTTTTATCAATGGTGTTTGAAGATAGCCTGCTGTCACAGTTTAACCCCAACCATCAAATAAGCACCGTGCAGCTGCCCATTCACTGCTCCCACCAGTGGGACTGGGGAGAGAATCAGAAGAGTAAAATGGAAAAACTTATGGACTGAAATAAAGACAGTGTAATCGAGAAACCAAAAGCTGTGTATGCAAGCAAAGGAAGACAGGGAATTCATTCACCACTTCCCATGGGCAGGTAGGTGTTTAACAATCTCCAAGAAAGCAGGGCTCCATCATGTATGACGGTTATTTGAGAAGACAAACACCATCACTCTGAAAGTTCCCACCTTCCTTCTTCCCTCAGCTTTGAACACAATGTCATATGGAATGGGATATCCTTTTGGTCAGTTGTGGTCAGATGTTCCAGCTGTGTTCCCCTCAGCTCCTTGGCAGGGCCATACAAGAAACAGAAATGGGCTTGACGCTGTGCAAGCACTGCTCAGCAGTAACAAAAACATTCCTGTGTTATCAACAGTTTTCAGCACAAATCTAAAATACAGCCCCATACTAGTTACTATGAAGAAAATTAACTCTACCTCAAACATACCCGCTGAGCTAATTTGGTCTCTGTCTATCTGGTCTCTGTCTGCACAGAGGACTGGCCATGGTTTTGCTGGGGGCAGCTCTCCAGTTCTTCAGAGATGGGCTATAGATGCGCAGTTACCTAAAACACTTATTTTTCCTCCAGTATTTTTAGTGTTCACATCCCTTTCTTATGAAATAAAAAACATAAAGACATGTCTATAGAGATTCTAAGCACCGGGCTAAAAGGCTTCACCTTCGTATTTTTGAAGGCAACTCCCTCCATTAACTTTCTTATGAAGAAGCCTAAGTGTAAATATGCATCTTTCTAGTATAAGACAACAACCCCCCCCGGCCCCTTCCTGAAAAGGAATTCATTAGCTAGTCAAGTTTAATAAAGAGTTACCAGAATTATCTGTTTAATTTTTATTAGTTATTCCTGGAATTTCTATGTGGATATTAAACTTCTGAGGGAAAAATTGTCATTAAATACATATAAAAAACATTTGAATACATTTTAAGGCTTTCATTTCAAACTCCAGTGAACACAACTAAGGAAGTAAATAATTCTGCCTAATCATGTGCCTCCTGTGGATGAACAGTTGGTGGAATTGATTATTCAGTGAATTCCACAAATCTTACCTACAAAAAGATTCCTGATCTTTCCAGAGGCAGTCTTGATGGATTGAGCAAGAGGCATGTATACTATAATTTTTCACTACATTATAGTACAGTGAATAATTTCTAAATGTCACCATTTAAATTTCGTGGGGCATGAAATCTACTTTTGTAATGAAATTTAAAGTCCTTTCCCCCAAAAATGTCTAATCTTATAGTCAAAAACACTCAATATTTTCTAATATTATTAACCTTGCCTGTAAGATGATAACACTATTTGACATACTAAAACTGAATTTCCTTTATGTAATTATGTTACAGATTATTTAAAATATGTAAGGTTCCAAGAATAATATTAGTGTGAATTTTTTTAATTAATGTAGTATTTTCATTTACGACCAATAAATATAACTTCTCATTTTAACATGCTAATGATAACACATACACTAACATATAACTTTTAAAGAAAAGTATTTTTGGACTAAAAATTATGCTTAATGTCAAAAAACATAACACTGCCATAATCGCAGGGAGGTTCAACATTAAATATACTCACTTGTTATTGAATTTATACGCCATGCTGTATTTTCTCTTTGCAAAGAAAGGGAGAGCAAAGATTTTTGCACTTTCTAAACACTTGTAATAACTCTCATACTTTATAGTAATCCATAATTAATTTATTTTTATTGTGATACCTAAAGTCAAGAGTTTTTAAAGTGATTTAAGAAGAAATATACAAACAGAACTGAAGATTTTCAAATGTCTTCATTTCAGAGTTTATAAAACACAGACTAGGGGAAAAAAAAAAAAAAAAAAAAGAGAAACACACAAAATACTTACCAGAAAAAAAGTAATAACTCTTTGGAGGTTATCGGGTCTTGATAAAAAAACAAACAAACAAACAAACAAACAAACAAAAAAAACCCTAAAAAATACTGCCTTTTCTTTAGTTTTCCTTTTGAACATCTCACTTGGTGCTTTTCCATTTCAATAGTCTGTGGTATAAGCAGAACAGTAAGATAGACAGATGTATAAAATAAAGATCACTTTTTATGTCAGTATAGAATTCTGTCCTGATGCAGAACAAATACTGAAGACTTTGTTCTTGTTATTTAATATTTTATTTTACCACAAAGCAGCCATATAGTCAATGCTAAAATACCTGAAGAAAATAAGTGTGAAATATCAACTGTGTTCACAGTTTTTATGGTGGAAAAGTATGGAAAAGTTACTAACTTTTCTCATAAGTATCAATAAAATATTCTTTCAGATGTTTAATTGCAAAGGAAAAATAAGTCTGATGGTATAGACATGAGGCTGAAATTTTTAAAACCTGGGTTTAATTTCTTAATTCGTTACTCCTTTTTCTTTCTACTCCTCTACTTGTTGATTTTATCATCTAGTAGCCAGTGAATTTTCCAGTGTCCCAAGAATTGGCCCTGGATCAGTTCCTTCGTATTCCAGCTGAGAAATCTACACTTCACTTGACACTTTTGACTTGCAAAAGTTTCATTTAACTTCTTTTTTCAAGTAATGCATATTCCACAGATTTGTCCAGGGTAAAGCTACACTCAAATCAAACACTTAGAAACAGGTGTGGCACTCAAAAAAGCTGCTGCTAACAAACAGTTTATATCTCAGTTGTATCTCTTGCCCGGGTATAGTGGGATACATCCCCATCAGAAGTTGAAACCCCCTATAAAATCTTGTTCGGTTTCATTTCCCTCTTGGGCTAAGGGCAGATGACACATGCTAGCACCAATGCCAGCATCATGACACATCACAAGAGGAAGTACACAGTGGCACAGGGAGCAGAGACCTCAGCTGGGATTCCTCTGGCAAAGTCACAGAGGTGAGCATGTAGGGACATGGGCTGAACATCAAAAACAGTGAGTCGATTGGTGCTGCTACCATATTTCTCCTGTGATTTCATACATGCTATGATTTGTGAGACTTCTGTAACTGTCTGTTTCGACCCTGCTTTGCATTCCGAAAATGAAAGACAGACTTCAGTGCTGAAAAAAACAAGTTCAGTGACAGCACTACTGAGTTCCCATACTTCCATGCACCTGTGCTTAGAACTCAGTGCTGCCAAGTGCTAGCTGTCCCAAAGTTTATAGAAATGGGCATGTGGCAGCACAGCCTGAGAACAAAAAGGAGGAAACCAGAAAAAGCAGCAATGCCCCTGTGCTGTTTTAAAAGTAAACCAGCAAGAGAAATGAACCCAGCTTAAGAAAGATTACATAGCAGATTTACAATTTGCTGAAAAGATTACAATACATAAATGATACAAATAAAAACTTGTTTTAACTCACAACCCCAGCACCCTCGAGAAGAACAACATGGTGTTCATTAGCTCCTGTGCTGAGCACTGTGTGGTCCCCCAGGTGCAAAGCAGAAGCGAAGGAAACTTGTTAGTTGGGATGATGGTCACAGTTCTGTTGAAGGAATGGTGGCAGCCTTGTCCAGAATGGCAGTCACAGTCCTGTTGAAGTTCTTCTCCTCCTTTGGATCTCATAAGTGGTACCAGAAGTCCCCAAATTGAAGATTATATATGTTCAGGCGGGAATGCGCAATACCTCACCCAGCACAGAGTTTCACAATGGGTAGTTTAACTCTGCGAGCCATGGGATATTTTTGGAATCTTTGATGATCTAGGTCTCTGCAACTGCCTCTTATGCCAGTGGAGCTGAGTCCATTATTGGCGCTTTAGCAGAGACAACTGCTCCAGCTGGGTGTGAGGGTGTTAATGCCTCACTGGAGGAGAGTTATCACAGCTGAGTCATTGGTGTGAAAAGAAACTCTGCCCTGCCTCGCAAGGTTTGTCTCTTTCCTTATCTATTGTGGCCTGAGGTGCCAGGTGTGCCCTGGGAAGCTACTACAAATGATTAATTCTTAACAGTCAATCAGAATTTATGTAGAGGGCGTAGAATATACAGGTTTGGTTACATCCACATAGTGATAAACTGGTCTCAGCCCCTGTAACTAGGACAGCCCTTTAGCTTTGATCATGGTCATTTTGGGGTGTTCCAACATATAACCATTAAATACCCTCCTCGAGTTAGTATTTTCATGATAACTTATGTAATTTATACTGTTCTTGTTTTGTATCATACTGTTCTCTTAAATTTTTTTGTCTGTTATATAAGCACATATGGGCACAACACAGGCACACACACAAATTCCCCTACTACCCACCCCTAGGAGATACATAACTCTTATTTTGCTGACAAGGGAGTCTAGTCTGACTTTCTTGACAGAAGAAGACAAACCCATTTGTCTGTGGCTTTAGTTGGCACTATGAATTGCTACAATATAAACACCTAAGTTTTCTACTATTAACAGTCTTAGAGATAAGGGTGATGACATTCCTAAAAAGAAAAATTTTATCCAATATCTGCGAGATCTCTAATATGAACTGGAGCTTCAAAGCCATTCTGCCTGTCTGAATGCTTCAAAACCTGCAGGAAATGTAAAATTGTTGTACCTGTCATACATGCCGAAAATGCATGTGGTATGCCACGCAATATTTGTAAAGTACAGTAGCCAAAAACATTTTGAAGATGTCAGATCAAGGAAAAGAACATTCCTATTTCATTGGAAGCATTTTCAAATTTCAGTGCTGTCTTATTGTCATGGATATAAAGCTTTGACTTCCTTTGGTTTTCTATATCACTTCATGCAGATTTTCTACAAAATGCTTATGGGATAGAAATGTTTTCCGAGACTAGCCCTATCACAGAAACTTCGACTGAGCTTTCATGCAGACTGAAAACAAGTACTTATTTGAGCAGCATTGACTTTTAGCATGTTTACTTTCTGTTGTCTTTTCTGCTGCAGTCAATAAAGTGAATGTCTATGCAAATAAAACATTTTCAGTGCTGAACTGAGACATGTATCCTGCAGGAGGTCACTGTACAAGCTTTACCCATCTGAAACAGACTGCAGTGTTTTGCTTTTGAAACATAAGGTTTCTCTCTACCTGTTACTTTCCAAGACTGTGCTGAATAAGGAAGTGAAATTAAAGCAACCCATACTTTGCCATAGCTCAGGAAATTATTTTAATTCAATCGTGGTATTAATAGATTATTTCTAAACTCATGTAAAAATAATCACTCAAAATTGCAAATGTTTATTTTCAGGGTGTGGTGGAAATGAAAATGGAAACAAATGGAGAAGGACATTACAAAAGAAGCAAACAAACAGAAGATCAAATGAGATTTCCTTAAACCTTCAGAGAGGACTTTCATTGGAACAGAGAAAGGAAATATTTCTTGATTTATGTTTAATAGGGTGAGATTCCATTTACTTTTTTATGTTATAAGGAGTCAGAGAAACAACTTCTATGATCAGTCTGTGATGAGGGATCTTGCCTTCATTAGGCATGGTTTATATCTAAAATTGTAGGTTACTACTGTTTCATACTGTGCTTCTGAATATGGTACCCTATAGGTATTATTATTACAGGTTAAATCACTTTTTCCTTTTTCACAAAATATCCAACAAAAGTCATTAACTTGCTAAATAGCCACACTTAGTTAGATCCTCCACATGCTCACTCACTTCCAATGAATTCATATTGTATCACTTGAGTATATGATTATGATTATATGATATAAGAAATTTTCAAGGTGGGTTTTTTGTCAATATTTCTTGGATTTTTTTTTTAATTATCTGATTGCTAGTTTGACTCCTGAAAACTGTTAGATATTGTATTAATGGACCTTCACAGCTAGTCAGACTAAAGTCAAATTACTGAATTAATGTATTTTAAAGTGAGTAAAATAGAAAATACATTAATAATTTTTCTCTATATTCTGGAACAACACTAGAATGGTATAACTAAAACTCTACTAAAGTCAGAATGACTTGAATTTTTTAAATCATGGCCTCACTGTGTTAAAATAAGAATTAATTTTGTACTACCTAGAAGTATCTCTCTTCTAACTTGATCAGGCTGGCAGCTTCTTATTTTCACATCTGTTTACACTGAAAGAGTGGCATAGTCTATTGCTGTGTGTTTTTGTAGAGCCTGGCAAAATGACAATCTGAGCTCAGCTGGAGACTCCAAATGTTCTTGAAATATTTTTCAACATATCATTGATCATAATCATGATGGCAATAATAACAGAGATAATTGATGCCAGTGGAATCTCTAACATATAAGAACTCAGGAAAGCATTACAACATGTTCTTGCAATTTATGATTACAATTCTAACGAGGATAACTCTAATAATAACAATAACAACTAAGAGTAATAGTAGCAAAAATGGTATCTATAGATGCCACAGTTATAGAAATTCCATAAATATGTTTGATGAAACTTAAAACAGACTTCCTTTTAAACTTCAAATGGTTGGACTTGATGCCTAAGAAGATTTGTGTGTCATAGAGTCTCCAGCAGGTGCTTAAAATTAAAGAGTTTAAGGGTCCCCTAAGTTTATTACTATAATTTACATGGTAACTGAGGGAAATAACCTGCCACCTAAAACCCTTTATAAAGCTTACAGGCTTCAAAACTGAAGAATACTTTGCAAGATCTTATTGTATTTTTCTTGTGCCGAAAGAAAGTGGAGGCAGCTTGTCTCCTATATTGGGATTTCACTTAAGTATTCCTTCCTTCTTGAAAAAAAAAAAAAAAAGCCCAGACTTTAGAATAACTGTATTGGAATTCTAGCTTTATACACCTGCCAAAAACCCAGAAAGACTTTCAGTTCCTAGAGAGACTGATGTTTCTGAAAAGTTATGGATGTTGCAAACCAGGAAGTGTTTAAGGCCAGGTTGAATGGAGCTCTGAGCAATCCGGCACATATGATCACAGCAGGGGAGGTGGAACTAGACGATCTTTAAGGTCCTTTCCAACCCAAACCATTCTATTGTTCTACGATTCCATGATAGTGATGATGAGTTTGGTGTGATTGCATCAGCTAAGAGCACAGTGCCAAAAAAAATTGGCTTCCATTCCTTCCCTTCTCTCTGACTTTTATCAGCTATTTCTTAGTGTACCAAACACCTGGGACCAGGGCTGAATAGTGTTTAATAACAGCCATTATTACCAAATAAAAAACCCCTACATGTTCCATGCTTTTTCTGTTGTCAGCAGCGAGGAACTTCCACAGACCAATGCAGACTTGTCTTGGGCTGAGCTGTCCCCTGGGAGAATTTCACTCTCTCTTGACTGCACCCATGACATCAAATGTTGGTTGTCTGAATTTAAGTAGGGCAAATTGGGTCTTAGCGAACAGAGTTTATTGAATTAAAGCTTTAGTATGCCTACTTTTAAGCAAAAAGGTATTTAGAATAAAAAAATTACATTCAGACAAATTAAACCAAAAAGATTTTTAAACACTAATCCTTAAACACTAATTTAAACCCTAAATCCTTTGTAAAACTTAAGTATGATTTTGATAACTAAAGCCAGGCCAGTCAACAGCAACCAGTGACAAAAGAACACAGCCTCTTTCTAGCCCATATTCTGCATTCCTGTTTCTATTCCTGCCACTACCTCTTTAATTCAAAACATACAGAACGATCTCAGAGCAATATCAGGCCTGGAGCTTTGTCTCACCTTTCCAGAAGAAAGGTCTGACTTTCCAGAAGAAAGGCCAGAGACTTTCTCAGTGGTTCATTGCCCACATCTTACTTCTGTCACTGGTACAGCTTCCATCAGGACAGGGAAAAAATACCCCAATCTCATCTTTGCAATACCTTATATTTTCTACAACAGTCTGAAGAATGTTAGAAGCCTACCAATTTTTAGAACAGTCTTTTTCTCTTGGTAATTTTTAATCTTGTCTGTCCTATCCCCACTTCTTTCCATTTTCCACACACACACTGGGCAAAATAGTTTAATTGTTCACACAGCATTAGAAAGAGCTATCTATAAAGCAAATCTTCATTTTTCATTCTTCTTAGTATGTAACTGTCTTTTATTGAGTCAAAAAACTTTTGGATGAGCATATTTTGGTTTTCTTTATGATGTAAAAAAAAATAATGTATCTTTCTGCAAATGCACAAGCCACAGGTATCATTCATACTCATGGGATTTGGATCATACATGGCTTTCAGGTCATGTCCACTACTGAATTAATTTGACATTTGCTCATGTAAGAGCAAGCTGACAGTTCACTGTGAACTGTGGAGGAAGCAATGAGTTGGGGAATTTGGGTTCACCCTGTCCTTAAATGTACATCAAGGATCATTTGTAGCTGCAATTTAGAACAAACACAGTCTGCTGAATTGACTATACTCAGTAACCATCCACTCAGCAGTTGTCCTTTCAGCAAAACAGCAATGCATAATATGTTACAAAAGAGCCCAAAACAAAGTATAGCAAAACGAAAAAGCCTATGTAAACATCTGAAGCACTTTCTAAGACCAAATTCAGAATCATAGTCCAGGATGTTTTTGGATTCATCATATCTTCTTGCTTGAAGGATAACCATGAACAAAATACATTCAAGAATTTAAGTACAGTGAGCAGAATTTAATTAGTCTGAATGTGCTGAGTCAAAGCAGATGGACTAGATCTAGAAAAATCTCAGTGTTTAATTTGCAAAAAAATGCATAATTCCAATTTATCATCACAATTGCAAATTAGTCCAGGCAGTAGCAATTTAATACATTAATTCAAATGGAGACACAGTTACACAAAGAGCCTAAATGGAGTCAGACAAACAAAACAAACAAACAAAAAAGCTAGAAACCATCACATAATAATCCAAAGCAAAAGCAGAAGAATGCAGATTTGAATAACACACCAAAATTTGAAAAATGCACCAGAATATTAACATACATTTAAATAAGAAAGTCCAACGAATAGATCAATTTTTTTTCCCTTTGGAATATGTTGTGGGTAGACAACAAAGGTTATGGGATCTAAACCGTTTCTTTTCCCTTCCCCTCCATTGTCTCTCCCCTCCGTTTTTAGGGACGGGGAAAGGGTTCTTTTTAGGGCTTTTTCCGAGGTTTTCTGAAGGTTTTTGTGAGGTGGGAGGGGATCGGGGCTGTGTTAAACTGTTTTTCCTGTGTCTTTGAGGTGGGCTGCCATGGCAACAGCGGCAGGGATGGGTGGGGGCAGGCGGGGAGAGGGCCAGTCCCCAGCACTGCTGCATCCCCCGCCCCCACCCACGGCGCTGCAGGGATGCCTCCAGCTGGTGCGGATGTGGCCCCTCCCGGGCCGGTGGGGGCAGCTGCCACAGACCTGCGCAGCTTGCCCGCGGGGGTGCAGTGCCTCCCCCAGCCGTTTTGCAGGCGCGGCTCCGTGGCCACGGGTGTTGGGGGCTGCTGACACTGCCGGGCACCACCGGCCCCTGGCCCGGGCACGGCTCAGTGCTCCGCGCATGTGCGGTGGGTCTCTCATGTGCATGGAATAGAGTGGAACTGGTGGTAGCCCTCCCACAACGGGGGAGTTGCCGTGGCGTGTGGCCGGGGTTGGCATGGGTCGGGGTGGCCTGGTGGCAGTGCCAGGACCCCCTGGGATGCCGGGCAGGCCACGGGGGACGCTCATTCCCTGGTCTGGGCTCGGCGCTCCGTGCATGCACGCAGAACCTGTCACTAGGGGGCGGTTCCCGGGTGCTGACTGCCCAATCCGAGGGGGCAACAGTCGCCCAGGAGACGCCTGCGCCTGCGCAAAATTGGTCCCCTATAAAAGGGCGAGAGCGGTAGCCATCTCTCCCTTTTCTGGACGGAGCTGGTCGGGAGATCATCTCTACAGCGCCGAGTTTTGCAGCACCGCGGCCTGATCGGCGACTCCAGCAAAAGCATCACGGACTGGGGACCACATCTTTCCATCAGTGGTGGTATTTCCCTATCCAGGAAGGGGAGGGTAGGGGCAGAGATCCTTTAATTTTTACGGTGTCTTTCAGGAGGCTCCGGTAAAGACCCAGCACTCCCCTAATGCTTCACCGCATCAGCCGCTGGCCCCAGAAGAGCTTAATTTGTCTGGGTTTTGTGTTTTATTGTCGGTTTTCTGTGTGTGTAAAATAAACCTTGTTATTTGTTTGGGGTTTTTTTGGTGTGTTGCTTCTATTGGATCTCTCTTGTCAGTACTACACCTCCTGGTGGTAAAACCACAACAAACTATCATTGATGCATTTGCATTTGATTTGATTTAGTCAGCAATTTTCCACCTGACAGGCAACTAAAATCAGCAGACATTTTTAATATGTTATTGTGTTTTCTGGCCCATATTTTGATTCATTATTTCATTACTGAAAAGTGCTAATGGCTGAAGACTGCATTCTGTTATCTTAGTAAGAGATTATGTTTGAGGTTTAATGGAAGAATGAATAATAGTTCAAAAAGAAAGAATGTGTTACTTCTACCCTTTCTTTAAACAAATCTAAGTCCAGCTTTTTACAAGTCACATAAAAAAAATGCTGAAATGAAAATCTAGACAACAGGTTTTATTATTTTACTTTTTTTCTCAAGGCCATTTTATGGGCTATAAGAAAGGATCCAATTATTCTTTTATTCTTCATGACAATGTTTATCAGGTGAAGACCTCAACACCCCTGTAAATGGTCAGCAGAGCTGAGAGACAACCTCTCACTTTAAGTGTCTCATGAAGAAAAGTTTATAATTATTATAGACATCATTTTCACATTGTGGGTTTTGGTGGGGTTTGGGGTTTTTTCCATTCTGTGGATGAATAAAAAGGCAAGGTTGCCTTATTGTAATTAAATTTAAAATGTGCTTTAGAAGCTATAAATCCCTAATTCAATCTTTACAGCGCATAAAGCAAATTTGCATTCAAAATGTAACCCTTATTTTTCTTTACAGAAATTGACTTTTTGTTCCTTATTTTATGTACTTATTGTGGGCTCTAAGAATGACTTTTGGTTTGTTTTTACAGCACTGAGCATAATGGGAATACTGGGACTGATTCTTAAATTCTGAGATAATACAAATAATTACCCATAAGAAATATGGAAAACAAAACATATTATTCAGTTATCCCATTCTTCTTATGAAGGATGAACCTTATCCGAAGGAACATAAGACTGAGATTCCAGATTCTGAATGGCACTCTATTGGGAATAAGGTATAAAAATGATCACATAATTTTCTATTCCTCTCTACTTGATACTGCTAAACATTGGTAACTGATGGACAAATACATTTAACTAATATTTACTATTATCAAGAATTAGATCAAATGGAATCATCTGTAATTTCAGTAGGAAGAAGGTAAGGTGAATAGTGAAATCTATACAGGGAGGGATAATCTGCTCTTTATTTTTAATGTAATTAGAGTAAAATCCTAACCTGGTTTGGATAGGATTCAGTATCACTACTTAAGCAGTTTTTGTTCTTCATAGCAAGAGTTCCCATCAATTCCATTCACAGTGGTAATTGTTATATAAATTGGTCAAGCTGTTACCTAAACAAGAAGAATTTATCATGTATACAAATTCCAGTATATATCCTTGACTCCTAGCAACAGCACTCATACAAATGTGTATCACCTTTGGCAAATCTGCCAATACGACCATCTGATGAACAAGGACATGAAGAAGGAATGATGAAGGAAAAAAAAAAAAAA
>VYZS01067676.1:51236-63603 GCA_013400695.1 Neodrepanis coruscans | reverse complement strand
GGAATAAAGAGGAAAAGAAGTGCAGTGTGGTATTTGATAATTATTCACGTAATACATAATTTAGGGTTTTTTTCCCCCTATTTCCACTACTTTAAGGAGCATTTTTCCTCCCATGATGCCAGGTGGATTTTTATTTTTTTATTTTTGAAGAGACAAATGGTGATGACATCCAGACAGTTTATCCAGTAAGAGTTTATCCTATGTCAAACTGCAGTTCGTCCTTCTCACTTACATGAACCTTGTGTTGTATGATTTCCTGGATGTAAAAATCCTTTTCCTAATGATTTTTGGAAAAGAACAAAGAATTTTTGTTTGAAATACAGGAAATATTGAAGATTAAACAGTATATAGAATAGAGCGCAACCTGTTTGTTTCTTTTTTGCAGATTTTTTTTTGACCTAACTAGTACTATTTGTTTGGTGTCATGCCTTCCTCACCGCATATGTAGGAAAAGGCTTATTTCAACTTCTTTTCCTCTTTATTCCCCATTTAATACTGCCTTATAAATCTCCCTGGAGGATCTGAAACTCATTCAGGGCAGACAGTTTGAAAAGTTTTGAAAACACTTATTGAAAATTATTTGTAAGAAAAATATAATCCAATATGTTGTATGAATTTGAATATAAAGCAAGTGTATCCAAGAATGGGAAACGTCAGTTAATTTCTGTGAGTCTCCAAGAGGTTCAAATTAAGTTAGAAGAAACAAGGACATTCGTCTATTTTGGCTTTCAACAAGGTTAGATATTAGTTTCTTGTACAAATTCAATCAGTGTTTTCAAAGAATATACAGTTTCAGCTAAAATTACTTGCACAGCTTAAAGGTATTAATAATTTGCAGTGTCCCCGCCAAGTAAACAGAATTTATGACAGGTCAAACATTTGTGATTATTGAGTTGTTACTGGTATGGTCAATTATAGATTGAGAGACTTAATTTAGACAGCTACATCATTTCAAATCTTGGCAATATTTTATGGAGTGCTGTAGGAGCCTTTTGGATCAAAGGTGCTTTGTGTCAATAGTACAGTGAAATTTCCTCATGTGAAATGAGCTTTCCATTTTGACTTCACTTGATCCTCATCCCCCCCAAAAAAGTATCTGGCTGCATCTTGTGTATATAATTTATCTGTCAATTCTGGCAAAAAGGGGATCTTATGTTACGTGGAGGGCCTTCATGCCAATTCCAAAATGAAAAGCTATGCACACTGCCAGTACAGCAATTGCCTGCAGGCTTATTGAATTTCTTTCTTCACTCCTACTCACCACCAAAACCAGCTCAGGAAAAAAAAAATCCCCATAAAAACCTTGTTAGAAGTCAGCAGAACTGAAAGCTGATAAAATACTATTTTTTTTCCTGAAAAAAAAGGAAAAATTATATATTAAACATTAATGGACTATCATGTATTGCTTTGCTTCTGTATAGTCAGACTCAGCAGGACTGTTGAACTTGTGGGCAGAGGGAGGCTACATGTATATGTTGTGTTAGTTTAAGCCCACATATTCCAGTACCCCACCATACTCTCTTTATCTTTCACCCCCTCTATCTTTTAGTGCTACACTTGTGAGAAAAGTAAATAGGATATAAAAGGGTATCTATCAGCTGGCAGGATCCATCTAGATAACTAAAGGCATCCATCCATTACTTAAATATCCATGATGCAAGACCCATCAACTCAACATTGCTGGGAATTTGAGGTGCAGTATTTTTTCCCCCTGGGTTTTTCCATCTTTATTATTCTCAAACTGAGGTATTATTATGGACTCCTATGAAGGAACAACGATAAATGATGTGAAGAGAAGGCATGGGGGAAGCCTCCACTCCCGAAGTGTGTTTAAAAGAGATGTCCAAAGAAACAGGATGTGGCAAATGGAGAAGAAGCCTGGGGAAAGTACAAAGACTTTGAAACATGAAGCATGTCATGGAAAAGAGAGAGAAAAGAAACTGTGAGATAAAAAGAATCAAAAAGTACTAGGCAAAGTTAGGAAGAAATGAAAGCAGAAATACAGACAAGATAAAAATTGTAGATAGCCCCAAACATGGAGGAAAAGTATTAAATTTGCATCAATGCGCAGGGCTCATCAGCCTGCACTTTCAACCATTTCATTGGTTGAAATGTAATTTCTAAGTATCTGTTGGTGGTAGTTAGTGGTAATAACTGGGATGTAAAACCTGGATAAAGCAGGATGGGAAAGGAAAGAGGATAAAATATGCTCTGCTGTTTGTCTCTTAATTTTATCTGTTTTCTATATATTGGCTCATTAGGAATCCTGCCTGCCTGCCAAGAGACAAACCATTTTGGTTTTGCATAGTTGCAGCCATATGGGAGAAAAGAGATACAGTGTCCTCCCCCCAAAAATTTGTTTTCTTTCTAATGTAAGATAAGATATTTTGGGCACACTGTGCTGGAAATGGAAATTGCTGGAATTTGCATGGAAATATTAAAGTTGAGGAGTTAAATGGCAGAAACAGAAATGGAATAAAAAGTTTGAGGGAAGCAGTCTGCTTGGCAGCTTATTGGAGGTTTTGGTTAGTATTATGACAATCCAAAGGTTTCTAGTACCACAAGCGTCTTTCTTTTCTTTTTGGTTTATTCGTGATGAGAGAAAAATGACAGAAAATATCCAAATTTAAATTTCCAACATACTTAAATTTTTTCTCTTGTGTTTGGAATGGTGATTTATTAAGTGACACCAAAACAGGCTTGCCACTGAGGGAATGGCCCACTGCAGCTCTCACTATCGATCGGATAGAGACTCCAAGCTATAATTTGCATAGGAGCTCTTATACAGAATGCCACAAATAAATAACACGATGTGGGGATGGCTGAGAGCAAGCAATTGCTGCAGTCCAAATCTCCCAGAGCTAGTGGAGAAGTCTGGCTGAATGATCCTTCATTTCAACAAGGGAGAGAATGCTTTTCATACTGGGGCAGCCTGCCAGAAACCTTGAAATCAGTTTATTATTGCTAGATTGATCTAAAATGAGGATAAAAATTTCCATAGTTATTCCAAGTATTATAAATGGCTTGTGTGTCTTGGTGCTGTCAAATGGTCTGGAATATGGAACTAGAAATGTAGCTGTTGTGTTAGATAGGACATCCAACTCCCGACCTTCTTTCAAGATCCTTCCATGTGCTTCTTCCAGATGCATCTGTCAGGCTGGTGAATGGAGATGGTACTAAGTTCATTGAAGAATTAGGATCTTAAGCCTATTCTTTACATTCTCCTGATCTGCCTCTAGAAGTTTTAGTAAAAAGCTGTGTTTGAACAGGGCTTAGACAATCCAAAGCATTTGCAGAGCTAAGGATGTACTTCACAAATCGGGGCTATAACTGTAGCAAGCATGGTGCACAGATCCCCCTGGACCCATGAAAGAATGAGTCAGCAGCTGTGGTATGCAGGGGAATCCTACTACAAAAATCTAATTAAGCTTTTTTGCAAATTCAGCATTATATTTATACTCCAAGATAGTTTCCATAGTCCAAGTCAATTAACCGAGGGTCTATAGAGTTCACATGGTGTCTGTGAGTTGTTTTCGCCAATCCTTTACAGCCACATTTTGGTCATGTGACTCTGATATCTGGTGTTTACAATTCCTTTGTCTCACATGCACAGTCTGTGATGGCCTGGGCATGCGTTTGCCATTTCATGGGCACTACATGGGACCATTACCTCTGAGGGTGTACCCATGCCAGCCTGAAGCTACCTGATAAAGACACTAGTAGCCATGAGGGTTGCTACATTGCAGGACTTGGTGCAGATGAAGACTCTCAGGAAAGTCCTGGTGTCCTCAGCAGGTGTGCACAGCTCAAGGTGAAGCTCAAACCACTGGTGCTCTGCTAATGTGTGTCTGCTGGCTTACACCTGGAATTTCACTTGCAGTGCAGACTTAATCTGTTAAAAATCCCCTAAACTACAGCAATGTTAGGATTGCCCTGTAAATATCAGAACATAAGAATGTGCCAGGACTCCTGCAGCAGTATTATCCTAGCCATGCCGTGTGTTCTCAAAATTGTCTTGCTTTCAAGTGGACAGTGTAGCTATCTGTACTTTTATGTCTGGCATCAAGTCTAAGGGAGGTTTCCTATGTTATTTACCCAAATTCTCTGAGACTCAGAGAATGGTGTTTTATTTATTTATAATTTTTGGTTTCAACCATAATTACTGATAAAGACAGAAACCAGACAGAAGACATGTGTTAGTTAGAAGACAAGATTAGTTTAACAGGCAGAAATGTGTAAGAACACAGTATCCAACCACCTTTCTTCAGCCAGACAGTGGGATCACACTGTGGGAGAATCTGTGGAATCTCTTCAGTAACTATTTGGTAACTATTGCCTCATTTGGTACCACTAGTGTCCCTGTGTGACCCCAAAGACTGAATTAGTCATAGAAAATACTTTCATTTTCAGGTGCCTACATCCAAAATTTAAACCTACTATGCCTTCCATAGCTGCACTCTAATCCTTGAGACTGAATTCTTCACATGGCTAAATTCCCAGTTTCATACATGCAGGCTGATCTTTGCAGGAGCTGATGGTGTGTTCCTTCATCTGAGGGAAATGAATGAAGAAGATGAAGAGGGATATATCTGCTATATAGCCTCAACATATGCCCAAGACATTCAGTAGGAGGCTTGCATCCCACTTTTTCCTGATTTAGAGCAAGGATTTGAACCTCAGTCTCACCTCTCAGAGGGCACCAGGGTGGCTTTTCCTTTTTCTGTTTTTCACTTTCTAAATGATTTTTGGATCAAGTCTGCCCTAGCAGGTTTGAGAGTGGTTGCATGTCGTGGGTGTAAAAAATGAAAGTTAAAAACGATCGGGCCACGGTGCGGCGACTGCCTTGCGCTGGCGGCCCTGGCGACTGCTTTCTGCTCCGGGGCCGCCCGCCCCCATGCCCGCATGGTTGGGTTTTTTTTTTTTCGGTCGCCCCTTCCCCCCACCACCGCCACCTCCGGTGGCGTGGACAGCGGGCGCTGCTGCTGGGGGTGCGGCTTCGGTTCGGTGCAGAGTTTCGGCGCTGTGCGTCCCCGGCTTTGCTGGCCAGCACAGGCGATCACGCCGTCCAGAATGACTGCAGGAGACGCGATTCCGGTCCCGGGCTGGGGTCGGCCATGGCTCTGCTCCGAGCCAGGGCGGGGCTGGGGCGCAGGGCTGGTCGGGCTGTGCCCACAACCGAGGCGTGCACCGGTGGGGGGTTGCCGCGGGGAGCGTGGTTCCGGCCCGGTGCGAAATGGCGGCGTGGTGCAGACTCGCCGATGTGAGCGCCGCTCCCGCTGCCTGGGTTGCCGCTCGGCACGGCCGGGGGGAGCGGCGCCGGCGGCGGAGGCGGCGGGGCCGGCTCCTTGCCTACGGCTGAAGTGCCGGCAGCGACGGCACCGACGGCGGCGGCTGTGGAGGGGTGGCGCTGGCTCTTTGTGGGGGGAAGCACATGGCCCCTATGGCGGCCGCCATAAACCGGAAAATGCGTTCCCAGCATGCGTGCGATTTCCGGGCGGAGGCGGTATCTCCCATGAGGGAATGCGTGCCGGGCGGGACCCGGGAGCGCTGGCCAATGGGACGAGGGCCAGCCTTTGGGACGCCACCCCCAGAGGGCGGAGACACTAGAACCTTATAAAACGGCGGCGCGGATGCGGTTCCGGTCTCTTTTTGCCTGGACATAGCAGGGGAACCATCGGCTGCCGTCTCTGCCGGAATCCGATCCGCTGGAAACTGAGTCAGGTGATCTGCTACCGAGGTCTTATTGAGAGCCTGTGATTGGGGGGGGAATTTCCTTTCCTTTTCAGCAGAAGGGTTGTTCTTTCCTTTTCGTTTTTTCCCTTCTTCCCTTTTCTTTCTCTTTTCTCTTTTCCCTTCTTTCTGTGGTTTTTCCTTTCGTTCCCGCGGAGGCAGGTGTTTTTGGGGGGCTACCCTGCCGCTGCTTTCCCCGGGGTGGGGGGAGCCAAAGGATATCTTTTCTTTTCCATTTTCAGCACTAAATCTCTCCTCGGGCAAAAGGGAGGAAAGGGGGGAGGGGCGCGGTTTTTGTAATCTTCTTAAGTTGTTCTCCTTAGTCGGAACCGGCCAGAGGGTAAAGGCTAAGGGGCCCTCAAGACCACACGCTCCCTTCTAAATACCGTGGAGTCTCTTTGCCGGGCTCTGAGAGAGACAGAGACAAGCACTATTCGCCAGAGTGTCCTTGCCCCAAACGAGGGCCCTGGAAGAAATTTATTTATTTGATTTGTCTGTTTTGTACTTTGTTTGTCGGGTTTTGGTGTTTTGCGTAAAATAAACTGTGATTGTTTGTGTGTTCTCTTCATTTTTGGGGTGTGTGTGTGACTTCTCTCAGAGTCTCTGCTCCAAAAATCACTGAATTTGTGGTAAAACCACCACATTGCATTATAATCAGTGTTTAAGTGCTTTGTTCAAAGCAAACCTGCTACCTCTAAAAAAACCCCAACACTCTATTGATTGAGAAACCAGTAACTCAAACACAAGTCCTTTCTATACCTTGTATATAAAACAGTTCAATTTATGGAAAGGTTTTTTAATAACCAAAACTCTCCAACAGTGTAAGCAGAGCAACCAAGTGGATTTATTTTAGCTGAGGTATTCGCCACTGATATCTGAAACATAAGAGATATCTGCAACAGGAATCATTCTTTGCATAGCTATGGTAATTGCTTACTTCAGGTGGTTAACTTAGAGGTTGGCTTTCTTCTACTCTTTGTTTGGATGAATTTCACAGTATTGCAGGATTTTATATGTAAATTTTTTTTTAGCTAAAAACATTACATTATTTTCATTAGCTGCTCTGGTGTGTTTCTGGTGTGTTTTGTCTATTAACGCTCTGCTTACAGAATATCTTGCTGGAAGATTGAAAAAGCAAATCATAAAAATCAATATGTCATATGTATTGCAGTGTCAAAAGCAAAAACAGTTGCAGACAATTTGGGATTTAATCAAACATGCTGCAGCATGCTCAGTCAAATTTCTCATCCAGCAGAAACAACACTACCAGGTTAGATGTTAAAATATTTGTTGTGCAATTTTTATATGGCCTCTGTTCTGCTGGATTGTATGTTCATGACAGTTTATCAGCCTGATTAGACTGTCCACAACCAGATCCAGATCTTTTGTACTCCGACTTTCTAAGCATCTAACACCTCAGATCAAGTATCCATCTCACTTGGCCTTTCTGGGCCAGCTCAGAAGAATCACCACTCATTTTCCCAGATCAAGAGAGACATGGATTTACTGGAGTGAGCCTAGCAAAAGGATGATATTTCAGGGACTAGAACATCTCATTTAAGAGGAGAGGCTGATAAAGCTGAAATTGTTCAGTCTGGAGAAGAGAAGGTTCAGGGGGATCTTATCCATGTGTGTAAATAAATACCTGATGGGCAGAGATGAAAAAGAGAAAGCCTGACTTCTCAGTGGTGTCCAGTGAAAAAATGAGAAGCAATGGTCACAAGTTAAAAACCTAAATTCAATCTGAACACGAAAACCCCCCACTTTTTAAGTCTAAGTATGACCAAACACTGGCATAGCTTGCCTAGACTGTTCCTTGAACATAATCAAAAGCCATCTGGGCAACCAGCTGTGGCTGCATGAGCAGAAAGGTTAGAGCAGATGATCTTCAGAGGTCCATTCCAACCTCAGCCATACTGTGATTCTAAGATAATCCCATTGCCCATGAGACCACTAAATGGAAATGTGCCAATACCAAACTTTGCAATTTACCCATATTTAATAAAAAACTCTGACATGGTCACGCAACTGTGCAAGAGCCGAAGTCAGGCACCAGAAATTGTTAGGAGGGTATTCTCCAAGGTTGGCATGATACGGGTCCAAAATCTGCACCAGTACACAAGAACAATAGTTGGAAATGTCCAAAATAAATTGCTCCCAGCAATTTCAGTATGATTATGGCCAGGATTTGGCAAAGGACTGGCTAGGGCTGAGTTCTGATGGAGGTCTGGAAGAAAGCTTGATTTGATGGGTCCTCTGGAGATGGAGTAGTATTCCGCTTCTGTTGTGAATATCTGAATCATACCCTGGGCACAAATATCAATGGAAGCGATCCTGGTAGAATCATCTTCATTTAAAGTAGTTTGCATTTTTCAGGAGCAACGTGTAATATAAGAATAATATATGACCAGAAAGCATGAGAAAAACTTCAATGGTATGGAAAGGTCTCCTCTAAGTCTTGCCAACAGATTTTCATGCTTCTACTCTATTGCTCCTATTACTACTGGTAAGAAAGATAATTTACTCCCTTCCATACCCATAAGTTTATGATTAGCTCTTTGAAACTTCTCCCCTCATTCCATATTCCTTTTTTTTAATAATTCCTTTTTTTATTCCTTTTTAATAATGGATGATTTTACAGTTGTGAGCTGTGGTTTTCCTTTCTTTTGGCAGCGTCTGGGTGCCATGCTGCTGGCTGGGCAAGAGCTCCTGCTTTGTGTCCCCTCCATGGACAATGCCATTTAACTTTCTCCAGAACTCTTCCAAGCATGCAGTAGACAGTTTGGATAAAAAGTAAGCAGGATAGTTTCCTGACAAAACTGTATGTTGTTATCCTATCAGCCTAGTCTTAGGCATTGTCTGTGTCCACTGTTGTTTGCACTGGGTAAATCATATCCTAGCACAGAGAGAATTCAAATTCGAGAATTCAAATGCACACACAGGCATGGCACACATTTCTTATTACAAAAAGAAGTGCATGGAAAATCTTATCTAGCTAGACTGGTTTTAGGTGCTGTTCCATGCCTTTCTTTTCAGTTGCCTTCCTGCAGATGATCATAATAAAATCATGAAACATATGATAAAAATTTGTAGTGTTACATGTGAATTATAACCTAAGGTAGCAAAGCAACGCTCATACCTCTCACAGAATCGCAGCTTCCTTGGCTGACCCAGCAAGCAGTCACTTGGCTGCATCAGTGTATCAAATGACATTAGAGAAACAGATACCAATACAAAGCATCTTGGTCTGGGTTTCCTTTAGCTTGGATGAGAAGATATTACAGTCTGAGGGCCACCTGAGGTGCATCAGAGTGCCTGAGTGAGGGTCAGCAAACACTGCTACTGCTGGTTCACCTTTTGATCACTCTTATCCTTGACTTGTGAAGAACACCTTTTAAAAGCCGTGAAACTGTAGGTAGCTTAAGCCAGAGACCCAGAGACCTCTGCTTCCATCATAAATGCCCAAAAGCTGACCCATGTTTGTTCCATGGAGCTACTCAGGAAACTGCTAGAGGAGTTGTGTTACAATTGCCTGTGAATGATATCCTGGTCAATGGTATTAGGGAGGCAGTGCAGTGTCCCTGCTTCTCTCCAAAGAGCCACCATAAGGGAGATACTGTTTTCATCAGTGAAGGGGTTTGAAAAATATGGTCACCACGTGCCCTTACCTATTGCCATTCTGTCAAAGAACAGATGCAAGTCCACCATTCTCTTTTAAAACAAGCCTGTCTCTCTTTTGTGCAGTAATTTACAGGCTGAGCCTCGCAGCTCTGGGATGACAGATAGATATGCAAACCCATCCTCAGCCTCGGTCTACATTCACTTCTGCATGTCCTTCCTCCCAAGTGCTGGTAGCGTTACCTGCTGGAAACCAGCACGAGATCCATTGCTTCCTTCACTCATAGCAACTTCATGGATATTGTTTGCAGATAGAGTGTGTCGTGGGTTGATGGCTCCAAAGGCAATGTATGTATAGCTCTGGGCTCTCAGTCCCCCTGCTCCAAGGTGATGCTGTAGATTGATACACATAACATTCTATGCAGTAACTGATGAACATATACATACATCGTTCGAGGGGCAGAAACCAGGGAGCCATTCATAGATCTTTCCTGGACTGTGGGCTCCTTTCTCCTGCTTCTCTCTAGTCTAACAAATCGTGACTTCCTGGGATAATTTAGAGCACCTCCTCCCCACCCTGCCTTCCCCTTGTAATTATAGAGGATACATTCAGAGATGTAAGTCTTGGTATCATGAAGCATATGAAGGGAAATAGTCAGTTGTGTAGTGGGAGGGTACTGTCGCTGTCTAACAAAGAGGTCACCACAGTCGTGTTTTGCAAGGAGACCATTTCCAGAGATTTTGTCAGAATGTGTCTTCTAAACTACACCAGCAGAAAATAGAGATACACATTTTGTGCTTGTTTTGTATTTAAAGTTTGAGAATACATCTGTCAGAGACAGTCTCAGCCTTCCACATTTGCTGGTTTGAGGTAGAAGCAAAACTGTTCCTCCAGGAAATTTGAAATCAAACTAAATGGTGCCACAGAGTTCAAAGCCTTCGGGTGAGAAGCAAACCAAGAGAGGATTTTTTAAACTATTGTTATTTCCATTTTGGATTTAGATGTAGCGATTCAGGTGAAATTTAGTTGCAGACATTCAAATATGTTCTACTTGATTAGCTCTTAAAATTCTTCAGGGATTTAGTCTCTTGTTTCTATCCCTTATATATATCAGGAATAAGGTATAAGGTATCTTATCTTTTCCTAATATTTTAAAAACATCTTAATTTTTGATGGTGATGCTTTTCTAGGGAGCAGCACTAGCACAAGATGAATTCCCTCGCCTGAAATTGTCCCAGCCACATCCCTCTGCATCCCTCATGAGGGGCAGATAAAATGTGGATTTTGATACCACAACAATTGCTTACTGTGCAGAAGTACTAAACAGTGGGGAGTGGATTTGGGCCCAGCAATATTATTAGTTACATTCACCAAGCCAGCTATCAGTCAGAAAATATTCAGCTACCAGCTGTGGGCCAAACCAGCACTGGGGTGAAGGAAGGTTTGGGAGTGTCATGAGGGCATTGCAGATAATCAGTAGTTGTTTTTAGACTGAGCCATGTGATTTGTAATATTCCCTTTGTTAATTGTCATGCTGGCTAAAAAAAAAAATCCAAGTTTAGCGTATTCCCCAAGGAGAGAAGCTGACATGAAATAATGAAAATAATCACTGAGGTCCAACCGATCTGAAAATATATCTTAAAGTGATGATAAAAACTTCAATGTTTGGTTCAGGGAAAGGAAAGTGAAATATCTGCATCTGGCATGGTCTCACATATTCTTCTGCTTTAAAGGGCGCAGTGCAGAGAAAAAAAGTCCAAAGGAAAGTAGAAATTAAATTTTCTAGATTATCATATATATTATTCTGCCACTGCATGACTGAATCCTTTAATACTTATTTAAGCTTTTTAGTCCCTAAGAAGCATGATTTATGGGCTTTCTGCTGATCATCAGAGGATAAGCATGGTTAAAGGCTACAACTACTTATGTACTGTGGTTCATGCTTTTGGCTCCAGCAGTCCACTTCTCAGCCCCTTGGGTACTGTTGAAATGGCAGACATCTCAGTTTCTCTGCCCTATTCTCTAATTTAATTTTTCTCTGAAGAATGATGACCTCAAATTTGTACTTTTACCCCTTATTGTTTCGCTGTATTTTACTATGAGGACAAAAATGTGTGAAATTTTTGCTCCAGAAGAAAGGTATGATGCACCTTTCCAAAACTTGCTATGAAGTAAAAACTGGCATTCAGCTCCCATCATGAATGGCAAGGTATAGAGTCCAAACAGAAGAGTATGCTACTGTTCTTACACACTTTGTAAAAATTAGAAGCTGTATCTTGTGGCTCTCAATTTCTGAAAATGTGTCCTCAGTTACATCTGTGCAATTCCTCTGACAAAACTGAATGTAAGCTCTTCTGTAACCCTTTCACTGAAAACCTTAATTTCTGTGCTTAGCTATTTGTCACAAGAACATGTCAGGAGCTGGCATCCCGAGTGCAGTGGCATTGTACACCCTTGTCCTATTCTGTTACTATCTACTGCTCCTTCGGTGTAGGATCACCTACGGACCCAGGCTCTTTTCTGAGCAGGGCTAGAGGAGATGACAGTATTTCAGAGAGAATGCTCATGAATTCTCTTTTAATTTGTTTTCCTGAACTTTGTTTGTTAGATATATAAAACAAGGCATAATCAACGATGTGACAGCGGAGAAGTATAATATTCTGCAGATTATAAGTGTCTTGAACATATGTTTTTATATTAATGGAGACAATTTTACTTTGAAAACTCAGTGTAGATTAACTACACAAATTATCAGGATTTTATCTAAGAATTCTTAACTGTCAAAAATTCTTTTTAAACTCCCTTCTTTATTATCATTTGGCAGAGATACTTCTTGTATATTCCAACAAATATTGCAATCACTTTATTGCTAAATAGATATGCTGGAGAAAACATGCACTTAACATCACAACATTTAACACGTAGCCTTTATGAACATTAAGTAGTAAAGGTCTCTACATTGTACTTGGAAGACATCTCCAAAGCCAGTTACTAAATTAGAAGATTATTAAGATGAGA